>RJWJ010047205.1:0-11058 GCA_004363605.1 Indri indri
AGTATTATTGGGAAATAATTTGCATAATGCAGGATTAAGCAAATGCAGGATTATGTATTTTGCTAATTCTATCATCCCTTGTGTTCTTGAGAACAAGCTTCTCAGTGCAGACGAAGAGTTAGAGATGTAATATAGGCTAAGTTGCAGAAAAACCCTTTAGTCCTGAATTTGAATTGGAAATAGGAGTATGAATTCATGAAATAGTATGTTTTGTCTATGTAGCTAACTCTGTGAGTGTTTCTTAGCTCTGTCTACTGAAAATGTCTACAGACAATGACAACTCAGTAGCAATGACCATCCCGAGGGCCCAGACTATGGTCCTGAAATACCATTTCTCAATAAAATGGCTGATCCGAGATTCGAGATCATACCATATCCCAGACTGCTAAGTCTACATAGCAAAAGAACTGTGTAGACTACTAGAGTAATGCCAAAGGATTCAGGAGCCAACTTTAGATGTTGCTACTTGCTAAAGATAGAAAAAGTTGAATGTCAATAAGAATATTTATTGCATTTATTTGTATTGCATTTATTGTATTTATTGTATTGCATTCAAACCTATCAAATATGTTTAAATCCAGAAGTTCATAATTGCATTTTTGAAACTCATCGACTGCCTTCAGAGGACGATAGGGAAACAACTCATTATCTTAGAAACTGGCAAATAAGAAAAAAAATGAGGCATTTATCTCGTCTTTCCTATATGAAGTATTTCATTGGGGAACCAGATAGTAGTTGAGTGTAAGTATCTTTTGATAGTAACATCACAACTAATAATTGAAAAAGAAATATTGAATTAAAATATCACCACTTTGCAAATGAGTTCAAACAGGCATTAAGCCTCAGCAGGTGCTGACACTGAAAAAGAGTGAAAACTAGACATGACATGCCTCCTGATGAAAGAACACATCAGTTACATCCTGCCAAAGGCATGGAGCCTGACTCCAATCCAACACTTCCCGCAGCCAATTTGCAGGACATGCGGAAGACAGAATAACAGGTCGAACTGCACCACAAGATGCACTCAGCAAACTCCGGACTGCCACATGGCCTGGGATCTTCAACAGATAAACTGTAGGGAAAAGAAAGAGATTGAAAGGAAACCCATAAATGAAAAGAGACTTGAAAGACATATTAAATTTTTTTAATGGACAAGACTATAGTGTCCAAGGATCAATACTTGAGTGATCAAACTATAAAGAAATGAAAGGGAGTGATTACTGTAAGTCAGATAGTGATCACTTTGGAGGAGAAGGAAGGGGGTTATCACTGGGCCCAGGTACATGGAGGGGGAGGTTACCAGCCCACTCACCTTAAAATGATTTATCCAGCTCTCCACTTGATTTGGGTGGATTTCCGTATCTGTTTTATCTTACCACAAAGAGGTTTTTAAAATCTCCCCCCAAAAGCATGTTTGTTTACAATTTCAGATGAAAACCTCACATCTTGGCTTGCCCAAGTTCAATGTGACCTTCCTGTACCATGACTTTGGTGCCTGTATTTGAGAGCAAGTTTTTAAACAACTCAATTTCGTGTCTGACATCACTGAACAAAGATGTATATGCTGTTCTTCTGGAATCTGCCTCTGCGTGTCTTCATTCATCACAGAGAAGTGGCTGCATATCATCTTCCAGATGGTGCTTGACAAGCAGACCCTTTGTATAATGAAAGGAAACCGCGGCTGTGAACACCTCATTCAGCTTTCCCTCTGCCACCGCTGCAGCCTTTTAGATGCTAACATACACTGTCTGCCCCGCTGCGGATTTATGGCTATTTGGATGTCAACCCTTCATTCCTCCCAGACTTAATCTGCAGCAGATTAGTCAAGACAAGCAGCTGTGATACAGACAGTGGAAAAACGGTGGACTAGGAATCAAAACACCTGGCTCCACCGGCAACTAATTCTAGCTATGTAACCAGAGACAGACCACTCAATATTCCTGCATCCGTTTCCTCATCTGGAAAGTGGGGATGACACACGGGATTGGTGTGAGGCTTAAAGGAGGTAGTCGATGGAAAAGCAACTTGTCAACTCTGAAACACCCCACAACTATAAGATGTTGGCAGCATTCTCGCACAGCTCCCTCCCGATGAATTTCTTTCTCTGTGTCATTACCTACAGTAATGGGTCACGTTATAATGCTGCTCCATCAAAGACACAAAAATGATCAAAAGAGCTTACTGTCCTGTGAATGTCCTTGCATCAGCGCCACTAGGAAGCTGAAGGTCAGAGAGGTAGAGTCTTAGAAGGTGAAGGCCTCAGGAGGTCTCAGAGCCATCCAGTCCCCAGGGTGTCATTTTGTGTCCCTTCTGAGGAACCTGGGGTTCCATGGACAGCTTCAATGGCTGCCTCAGGGTCAGGAAGAAGAAGCCTGCCAGACTCTGACCCTCACCCCTACGTCCTCCAGAGCAGCTCTGCATTATCCAATCCATTTCTTGGTGCCGTATATGAGAGCTCATTTTACAGGTTGTGAAAAAAACCTAAATGACGACAACAACAAAAAAGTATACATTCTAATTCTCATTGCATAGATGAAAATAAAGACTCAGAAAAGGTAAGAGATTGCCCAACATCACTCACCAGTGGTGCGCAGGACTTTGGCCACAATGTAGTTCTTCCAGATTCCTGGCCAGCATCCTTCCCACCATGTCTCTTCCTGTGGGCTTGGCCTTATGGATAAGAAGTGGAGCCAGCAGCTGAGCCACCAGGTACGGTTGTGTCTTGCACAGGGACAACCCATCATGGAGAAAAAGTGGACAGGATGCAATCTAACTTGCCTTCATTCACCAGGCCAGGCACCCTGGCCTGGAGCTTGTCCCTTTTGCATCTTCTAATGGGCACAGGAGTGCTGTGTGGGCTGGCCTCAGCTCTAGCCTCCAGCGTGACCAATGCCGTGTGCCAAGCCTCTCTTGCTCTTTCCTCTGACCTCTGTTAAGGAGGTCACAGCTGTGTCACAGCTCTGGTGGGCAGACTGCAGACTGGTGAGTTTTCCCTCATCAGTAGAATTGTGGAGCCAGATAATTTTTCCAATAGGCTATGTACTCAAAAGTTAAGTTAGGTAGGACTGGAAACTGTAATATCTTGTCCAGGCCACTAGGATGCCACTTAGCAAATTACTTCCTCAGTAAAAGTTTGTAAATGGCAGTTGTAACTTGGTAAAAGTAGGCTACTTCTGTTAAGGAGAAACTTACTCCCCATCTTCACACCCTGGAAGGAGGGTATTGCACAGTTCAGGTGTGTCTACTCCTCACTTGGTCCTCTTCATAAAGAAGTGACTTATTTGATTGAAGATAAGACCACATTACCTGCAGGGCAGTGGTTCCCATCCCAGTGTATGGGTTGCATTATGTCTCCCCAAAAGATATGTTGAAATCCTAACCCTGGTACCTGTGAATGTATCTTTATTTGGAAATGGGGTCTTTGCAGATGTAGTCAAGTCAGGATAAGGTCACTAGGGTAGGCCCTAATCCAAAATGACTAGAGTCCTTACAAGAAGAGAAGAAACACAGATGCTTCTATACACCAAGTGATGCATCTACAAGCCAAGCAATGCCAAGGATTGCTGGGCCAACACAAACTAGAAGAAGCAAGGAAGGGGTCTCCCCTACAGGTTCAAGAGGGAGCATGGCCCTGACACCACCTTGATTTTGGACTTCCAGCCTCTACAACTGTGAGACAATACATTTCTGCACTTTTAAGCAACCCAGTTTGAGGCACTTTGTTGTACCCACCCTATCAAATGAATACACCACCCTTGCTCTCTCTGCCTGTTAGATCTGCTGGCACCCAGGCATGTAAGGGTTTCCTCACACTGGGTCTGATCTTCCAAATCTGTCTCTCAGCTGTGGAAAAACCACGTAAGTCAGGCTCATGAGAGTCTGATATGTTTAGGTTCAGGAAGAGAAGCAAGGGGTCTATTTTAGTTTGTTCTGTGCTCCTGTAACAGAATACCAGAGGCTGGTGAACTTATAAAGAAAACAAATTGATTGGCTCATGACTCTGGAGGCTGAGAAGTCTCAGCTCAAGGGGCTGGCATCTGGTGAGCACTTTCTTGCTACATCAACCTATGGCAGAATGCAGGAGGGTGAGGAGGCCAAACTCATGATTTTATAAGGAACCCACTCCCACAATAATGGCATTAATGCATTCATGAGAACAGAGCCCTTGTGGCCTCATCACCTCTTAAAGGTCCCACTTCTTAACACAATGCTACAGATTTTTCTATGTTGATTTTGTATCCTGCAACTTTATTGAATTCGTTTATCAATTCTAACAATTTTTTGATGGAGTCTTTAGGGTTTTCTAAATATAAGATCATGTCATCTTCAAACAAGGCTAATTTGACTTCTTCCTTTCCAGTCTTGATGCTCTTTATTTATTTTTCTTTGTCTGATTGCTCTGGCTAGAACTTCCTGCACAACAGTGTTGATAGTGGGCATCCTTGTCTTATTCCAAAACTTAGAGGAAAGGCTAAGTTGTTCCTCATTCAGTATGATACTAGCTGTGGGTCTAGCATATATGGCTTTAATAATGTTGAGGTAATTTTCTTCTACATTCAGTTTTTTGAGAGTTTTTATCATGAAGGGATGTTGAATTTTATCAAATGCTTTTTCAGCATCAAATGAAATGATAATATGGTTTTTGTCCTTCATTCTGTTAATATGATGCATCACATTGATTAATTTGCATATGTTGAACCATCCTTGCACCCCTGGGATGAATCCCACTTGATCATGATGGATAATTTTTTAATGTGTTGTTGACTTAGGTTTGCTAGTAATTTTTGAGGATTTTTGCATTTATGTTCATCAGAGATAGTGGCCTATAGTTTTCTTTTTATTGTTGTGTCATTTTCTGGTTTTGGTATCAGGGTGATACGGGTGTTGTACAATGAGTTTGGAAGTATTCTTTTCTCCTCGATTTTTTGGAATAGTTTAAGTAGGATTGGTATTTGGTTCTTCTTTGAATGTTTGCTAGAATTCAGCAGTGAAGCCATTGGATCCTAGGCTTTTCTTTGATGGGAGACTTTTTATTACTGCTTCTATCTTGTTACTTGTTATTGGCTTATTCAGGTTTTGGATTTCTTTCTGGTGCAATTTTGCTATGTTGTATATGTCTAGGAATTTATCCATTTCTTCTAGATTTTCCAATTGACTGGCATATAGCTGCTCATGCTAGTTTAAATGATCCTTTGAATTTCTGCAGTATCAGTCGTAATGCCTCTTTTTTCATCTCTGATTTTATTTATTTGAGTCTTCTTTCTTTTATTCTTAGTTAGTCTGGCTAAAGGTGTGCCAATTTTGTTTATCTATTCAAAAAACTAAATTTTCATTTCGGTGATCTTTTGTATCTTTTGTTTCAATTTCATTTATCTCTGCCCTGACCTTTATTATTTCCTTACTTATACTAGTTTTGGATTTGGTTTTTTCTTGTTTTTCTAGTTCCTTAAGATACATCATTAGATTGTTTAATTGAAGCTTTTCTAATTTTTTGATGTAGGCACTTTTTGCAAAAAACTTTCCTCATTACTGCTTTTGCCATTTCCCATAGGTTTTGATATGTTGGGTTTTCATTCTCATTTATTTTGATAAATTTTTTAATTTCCTTTTTAATCTCTTTATTGACACACTGGTCATTCAGGAGCATAGTCAGAGAAAATACTTGATATGATTTCAATATTTTTGAAATTTTTAAGACTTGTTTTATGGCCTAAAATATCATCTGTCCTTGAGATTATCCATGAGCTGAGCTATTGAATGACACATTCCATAAATATCTATTAGATCCATTTGATCTATAGTACAGATTAAATACAATGTTTCTTTGTTGATTTTCTGTCTGAATGATCTGTTCAATGTTGAAAGTGGAGTGCTGAGGTCTCCACTTATTATTGTATTGGTGTCTTAGCTCTCTCTTTAGATTTCATAATATTTGCTTTATATATTGAGGTGCTCTAGTGTTGGGTGCACAAATATTTAGAATTGCTCTATCCTCTTGGTAAATTGACCACTTTATCATTATATAATGACCTTCTTTGTCTCTTTTTACAGTTTTTGTCTTGAAATCTATTTTATCTAAGTATAGCTACTCCTCCTCTTTTTTATTTCCATTTGCATGGGTTATCTTTTTCCATCCCTTCATTTATAATCTATATGTGTCTTTGTGGGTGAAGTGGGTTTCTTGAAGACAACATATCATTGGGTCTTCTCTATGTATTCTGATGGGAGATTTTAGTCCTTTCACAGTCAATGCCGTTATTGACAGGTAAGGACTTATTACTGCCATGTTGTTATTTGATTTCGGGTTGTTTGGTCATCCTCTCTTTCTTCCTTCCTGTTTTCCTTTGTGTAAAAGTGATTTTCTCTGGCGATGTGTCTTAATTTCTTGCTTTTCCTTTTTTTTTATGTGTACCTGTTGTAGGTTTTTTGATTTGAGGATACCATGAGGTTTGCAAAAAAAACTTTTATAACCAATTCTTAATATTTTAAACATATGACAACTCTTCTTACAAACAGGCAAAGAGAAATCTAACAGAAATTCTATGCTTTAACTCCATCCCCCCATACTTTTTAATCTTTTGTTGTTCATACCTTTTTATACTATCTACCTCTCAAAAAGTTATTGTATTTATTTTTGATAGGTTTGTCCTTTAGTCTTCCTACTCAAGATATAAGTGGTTTATTCACCACAATTGTAGCAATACAGTACTCTGTATTTGTGTACTTACTGTTGTCAGTGAGTTGTATTCCTTTAGATGACCTCTTATTGTTCATTAACATCCTTTTCTTTCAGACTGATGAACTTCTTTTCATATTTCTTCCAGGATAGGTCTGTTATTGATGAAATTCCTAAGCTTTTCTTTGTCTGGGAAAGCATTTATTTCTCCTTCATGTTTGAAGGATATTTTGCATGACATAATATTCCATGGTTAAGGTTTTTATTTCCTTTAGCACTTTGAATAAGTCCTACTATTCTGTCTTGGCCTGTAAGGTTTCCACTGAGAAGTCTGCTGCCAGACTTATTGGAACTTCCTTATATGTTATTTTTTTCTTTTTTCTTGCTTTCCTTTCGACTCTTTACTTATCTGTGACCTTTGGGAGCTTGATTATTAAATGCCTTGAGGTAGTCTTGTTTGGGTTAAGTCTGCTTGGTGTTTTACGACCTTCTTGTACCTGAATATTGGTATCTTTCTTTGTGTTTGAAAAATTCTCTGTTATTATTTCTTTGAATAAACTTTCTACCCCAATCTCTCTCTACCCCTTCTTTTAGGCTAATAACTCTTAGGTTTGTCCTCTTGAGGCTATTTTCTAGATCTTGTAGCTGTGCTTCATTATTTTTTTATTCTTCATTATTTTTTTATTCTCTTTTCTCTTCTGACTATGTATTTTCAAATAGCCTGTCTTCAAGCTCACTAATACTTTTTCTGCTTGATCAATTCTGCTGTTGAGAGCTTCTGGCGCATTTCTCAGTTTGTCAATTGAATTCCTCAGCTCCAAACTTTCTGGTTTTTTTCATTATTTCAATTTCTTTGTTAAATTTCTCTGATAGGCTTATAAATTCCTTCTCTGTGTTGTCTTGAAGTTCATTGAGCTTCTTTAGGACAGCCATATTGAATTCTTTGTCTGAAAGGGCACATAACTCCATCACTCTGGGATTGGTCACTGGTACCTTATTTAGTTCATTTGGTGAAGTCATATTTTCCTTTATGTTCTTGACACTCGTGGATATTTATTGATGTCTGGGCATTGAGGAGTTAGGTATTTATTTTAATCTTCACAGTCTGGGTATGTTTGAATGCATCCTTCTTGAGAAGACTTTCCAGATATTCAAAGGGATTTGAATGTTATGATCTAAGTTTTTGGTCACTGCAGCCATATCAGCACTGGGGGTGCCCCACGCCTAGTAATGCTGTAACTCTTGCAGACCCCTGATGGTACCACCTTGGTGGACTTGGATAAGATACAGGAGAATTCTCTGGATTACCAGGAAAAGTCTCTCACTCTCTTCCCTCACTCTTTGTGCTGGGCTGCTGGAGTTGGGAGAGAAGTGACATGAGCACTCCCTTTTGGCCACTGCAGCTAGGACTATGCTAGGTCATACCTGAAGCCAGCCTAGTCTCACCTAAAGCCCATGGTGACTGTTCCTGGTTACCTCCAACGTTTATTAAAAGCCCAAGCTCTCTTTAGTCAACAGGTAGTGGATCCTGCCAGGACTGGGTGCTTTCCATCATGGCAGCATGTTTCCTTTTCTCCCAGGGTGGGTCTAGAAATGCCATCCAGGAACTAAGGCCTGGAGTCAGGGGCTTCAGGAATCTGCTTGGTACTTTATTTTACTGTGGCTAAGCTGGTACCCAAGTTGTAAAACAAAGTCCTCCTAATTCTTCCCTTTCTTTTCCCCAAGTGGAAGAAAACTCTCCCTGAGCTGCACTGCCTGCAGTTGGGTGAGGGGTGACATGGGAACTGGCTTGGCTGCCACTACTGGTGTCTCACTGGGTCAGGTGCACCTCAAGTCCACTGGCTCTGAGCCAGCACAGCTGCAGGAATTGCCCAAGAACTGCAGCCTTTGTGGCCTGACTGCCTTAAGAATTTATTCCCATCCCCAGGCCTCTTTGTGTCAGCTAGTGGTGGGACTGGCTGGAACTTGGGTTTCGGGGCAGATGATTTTCCTCTATCTGGGCTGGTCTAAACATTCCCTCCATGGGCACCGGCAGGATTCTGCCCCGTGCCGAGTTCCCCTGTGACAAAGGGCAGCCCTGAACATCAAAGCAAATTCCCACGATCACTTCACTTTCCCTCCCTCGGACACACAGATTCTCTCTCCATGTGGCATGTTGGTGCGGCACTGCCAGGGGGTGGGGGAGAGGTGGTGTAGGAAATGCAAGACTGTCTTTTCTGCTCTCTTTAGTGCCTCTTTCCTTGATATAATGTTAAAACCAGGTACTGTGATCACTCACCTGACTTTTGGTTTTTCTGAAGGTGCTTCCTTGAACAGGTATTTGTCAAATTTGGTGTTCACGTGGAGGAACAATTGCCGGAGGTTTCTATTTTGCCATCTTGCTCCCTGCTGGTCTCCCCATTTTTCTTAAATGGATTTTTAACTATAGCCTCAGCTGTACTGACTGTTAAATCATGTGACTCTGGAAGGCACATGCTTCCCAGTACTTGTCAGGGAGGATCCCTGCAAATGTATCATCACTGAACATGTACATAAAGCTTAGGTAAAAGAAATAATTGTGCAGGATTACTAGAAGGCTATACTGACCACCTATTCATTTAGACTAATGGGGACAGAAATGGATTCAAATTGTTCACAATGGTGATGCTCTAAAGAGATAGACCTTGATGTCCTGCTTCCCAGGTCCTTAGAACTCCCTTGGCCTTCTGAGGGCTGCTGGGTGAGGTTTTGAGGCAGAGGATTTTCCTGTGCAGGATTACTAGATTCTTACAGTTAATAGAGCAAACTTCAGGAAGCTGTTTTAGAGGAGGAAAAGACATCTGGTTACTGGGTCCACAACCTAATACCAATACTTCCTTGGACAAGCCACTTAAGCTCTATAAGCCTGTTTCCTCATATGAAAATTGGTAATAACAATAACTGCATTATAATCCCTGCTTTTTCAAGACCAGAGGAATACTGTGTATAAGATAGCACTATTGTCTCACGAAGCAGTTACACACTGGCAGTCAGAACAAGCACAGGGGACATGGTTTGTTTCCCCTGCTAGGTGATATATATATTTTCAAAAAGCTTAAGTCGATCTTTTCAAATTGGAAAATTTCATATTAAGCCAAGATTTCTGGCTTCTTTTAAAAACTTTAAAGGATCTCACAATATTGGGCCTTCTAAGAGCTGAGTAGCAGCCCCATCCTTTAGAAAGAGCGCAAGTTCTCCAGGTGCCTCCATTCCTAACCCCCCAGGTTATCTCTCTCTATGTTTTTATATTAAAGACACAAATAAACTATAAAGCTATACAATTATGTGTGATTATTATAATTAGAGAGAACTTAGGGAAGACTTCCTAACACCAGAGAGGTGATGTTTTACTCCAAGTAAAGGTGAGGTTGACCTCTATAACAAGAGAAGGTGCCCATGGCACAATCTCGTTGGTTGAACCCAATCTTTTGTGCTATATCATTTCACAATCTTTGTGATCTGAGCATGCTTGGCTTGAAAACCACTTTTTAGGCATGCACTCTGACATCAAACGATTTGTGAAAAAAAGGATGCTTGCAGGAGAACAAATGCCAGAGTCAAGTAGTCTACGTTACTGACATTATTCATGCCAATAATACTGCATGGGTTGCTATGAGTGACTGGGCACACTTTTCCACCCTCCTGAAATGCTGCCTTTCTTCCACTGGGTCTGTTCAAACTGGAAACTCCAAAGCACATCTCAGGTCTTCCATCATCATCATCATCATTACCATCATCATCACAGCCTGGAGAGATCTCTCCCTCTCTTGACCTCTTAGGGAAATTAATATCTATAAAAATTAATTAGTGATTAATCATCCATTGCTTTGACACCTGTTTTATCCTGATGTGTTATTATATAAGCTATAATTTAATTATTCATAAACAGGTAGTGTGCATGGGAGTGTGGAACTGTAGAAATGACCATGCAATTTGAAACCATGCAAAGAAATATTAATCATCAATAGGAAAAATATCATTTTTGGTGACATTTAAAAATACTTGTGAAAACATTAAAATCTCTCTTACTGGAAGGTATTAATATATTTTAAAAATGAAAGAAATAGTAAAATTGATATTAGTTTAGCCCACTGTAATTTAAAACACTAGAAACATTGGGAATTAAAGTTTTATTTCTTTTTAAAAAACTTATCAACAGTAGTTTGAACACAACTTGCCTTCTTGTTGGTAGGCATGTGAGGTAAGCAACTTTTCTATGCCTTGGTAAACTGGCATACAGCTTTCTAAGTCTGGATCACTTCCAGTATTTTCCCCTTTGTGTTTTCAATGTTGTAAAATATATTTGAGAGTTCCTTTAATGTGAAGTGTTTTTTCTTTTCATTTTCTTTTTTTTTTTTTTTTTG
>RJWJ010047206.1:0-11059 GCA_004363605.1 Indri indri
AAAACATGGTATAATATTTAATAACTACATAGTGCTCTATCATACAACCATAACTAAGTTTATTAACCACTTCCCTCTAACCGGACAGTTCTTTTATTCCCCAACATTTTGTTATTATAACTAATAATAATAGCATATAGTAGGCATTCCATATTTGTTGAATGAGTGAATGAAGGAATGTTTCAAAGAATATTCTCATATATAAATCTTTGTATGTGTGTCTAATTACTTCTTTAGAAAAAAATTCTTGCAAGTGAAAGTGTTGGGTCAAAGGCTGTATTTTTTTTAATGGCTCTTGATACATATGGCCAAATTGCCTTTCAAAAATGTTGTAAAAATTATAACCTCATTGGCAATATATGGGTGCATAATTTCGCTGCACCAATGGTGGTATTGTACTTTTTAAAGGCTGTATTTGCATTTTAGAGAAGTTTCCATGGGGACAGGAAGGTAGTAGTTAAGGGGTCTTGTGAAGTCCAGGCAAACAATGGTAAGAACCTGAACTATAGCAGAGGAGGCGACATCAGAAAGAAGACAGATCTGGGAGCTGTACAGGGGGCAGAATCTGCAGCACTTGAATGGCAGAAGGTTGAGAGAGATGTTGGAATGATCCTCAGGTTTCTACCTTAAGTAGAGGATTGGTTAGGTTTCTTTGTTACAAGTGACAAGAAACCAGGCAGAACTTTATTGTAGGTCATGGGGCAGCTCCCAGAGTCAGAGCTAAGGCACAGGCTGCAGAAACACTGGGGCCAGCATCGTTTGGGGATCCGAGAGGCAGAAAGGAATGGACGGTATCTCCTCAGGACCCCACTCTCAGAGTATGTCTGTTCTGGAGTCATATTGTTTAAGGTTCAAATTCCAGGGAGAAGGGGCAATCTGGGCTACTTTGGGTCATGTGTCCATCCTGTGGCCAGGGCAGGGGGCACCTTGATTGACAGTCCTACCCAGAAGCAGGAGAAGTCTATGCTGTTGCCAACAGAAGAACATATAAATAAATACCAGGAGTGCAAAATGCAAGGCTGGCCTCTCCGCGTGGGGGTGTGTTCATGGCAGCAGGGGCTATGGAGATGGAGTGTCTGGGACAGGTGGGTGCTCCAGAGCGCATGCGTTTGCGGCTTCCCGTATTTAACAGTTCCTACTCATATTCAGTCTTTCCTTCAACACAAGGGTAACTCCTTTCCAGGAAGAAGAGGAAATGGGAAGGAGAGAGGCAGAAATCTCCCCTTCTGACCTCGTTGGGATCCTGTGCCCTCTGGCTTCCAACACACGGCCTCCCTGGCCCCGCTGAGACAGTCGGCCAGTGACCGAAACACTGTGCTTTCTCTCTCCGGCCAGAAAGCCGCTTCTGGGAACAGCTGCCCGTCCAGAGGCGATGTTTCCCAGCCCGACTTGCGCTGGGTGGGAGCCATGTAATGGGTTCTCACCAGCGGCAGGTCTGAGGCCCAAGTTTTTTTGAAGCAGCTGTGCCGGGACCCTGAACTGCCACATGGGGAAGGCTGCATGCCAGCCAGGAGCGCCCTCCCTGGACTGTTATATGAGTGGGGAATAAACATCGAGTGTGTGCACCACTAAATTGTGGGGGTTTGTTTGTTACCGCAGCTAATTAAACCCCCCTACACATCTCTAGGTACTGGTTTAATAAAGGTCTGAGAAGAATTAAGTGAGCCATGGGTGAAAAGGGCCCCATAGGATTCCAGAGTAACATGGTTTCTAAAAACACAGGAAATAACCCTGCAGTTCTACTGGTGGGTGTATACCCAAGAGAAATGAAAACATGGCTACACAAAAAACTTGCACATGAATGTTCACAGCGGCATTATAAATAATAGCCAAAAAGTGGATACTGAAATGTCCATCAACTGATGCATGGATAAGTAAAATATGGCATAATCCCATAATATCATTTGGCAATAAGAGGAACACAGTACTGATACATGCTATGCTACAGATGACCTTGAAAACATTACGCTAAGTGAAGGCGACCAGTTACAAAAGAACACATGTTGTGTGATTCCATTTATGTGAAATGTCCAACATAGGCAAATCCATAGAGACAGAAGTAAGTGACGGTTGCCTGGTGGTGGGGGTGGGGGTTAGCGAGTAGGTTGGGAGAAAATAGCGGGTATCTGCTAATGGATATGGAGTTTCTTTTTGGGGTGATAAAAAATTTTCTCAAATTCATGGTGGTGATGGTTGCACAACTGTGAATTTACTAAAAGTATTGAATTAATTATACACTTTAAATAGGTGAATTGCATGGCATGTAAGCTGTATCTCAATAAAGCTTTTTAAAGAGATCAACACAGGGAAGAACAACAAAACAAAATGTGATAATGAGAAGAAGACACAACTACATGGGACGGATCATCCCCCCTCATTCTAGCAACGCAGCCTCTTCCGAGTCAAAGGAAAAGCAAAGTGACAGCTTCCAAATGAAAACAGAGACACATCCCATCTCTCAACAAATAAACTCAGCACTTGCTTCACAGAGAGAGTGACGACTCTGGATTCCACAGGATAACAAAGCTTTACTTCCAAAGAAAGTGTGAATATGAAGGCCAACAGCTGACCAAGGGCCAATCCCACAAGGGTTCATAGAGGCCATAGATCTTTGCTGGAAAAAGTATTGAAAATAAAACAACCAGACTGAAGACACTTCACAAGAAATTGAAACATAAAGAAAAATGAGCTCATCGGTAGCAAAAGAACCGAAGGGAGCTCCATGTTGGCTCCTGGGCGTGTGTCACCAGGTTAGGGGCGGTTGAGCTGAGATGAACCCAGACGCCATCAGAGGCGCAGAAGGAAAACCCGTTTTGAAAAAGCATGAAGTGCTCTCCCATGGGAGGTATGGTTCCACGTGTGAAAATTTTCCTTTGAATGGAAAGAGAGAAGCAAAAACCAGCCAACAGGCTTTTGAAATATTTTACCATGAATGCGTACTTGGAAGGGACAATAAGAGAACGGAATTCATAATGACTGATTGAAAACTTACCATTGTTCGCCAACGGAGATAAAAATTTGGCAAAACGTTGGTGCCTTAAATTTTGGGGAACTTTCTCTTGCCCCCAGTCTACAAATCTGGGACCTCTTAATCCTGTCCCTGTCAAGTGCCCGGGCCAGAGCCCCAGCGTAAGACAGGCTTGTTGCACAGAGTTTCTGTTTTGCAGTATTAGCGACTATTTAGATGCTTACCAAGGTCTGGCTGATTATAGATAAGAAAACCTGGACGATTTCTGGCAGAAGACAGAGGCAGGCAGCATTGATAGGGAATTTCAAGTTCGATGAAAGTCAGAAAGGGAAGGAGAAAGACTAGCTTTGATCCTAACAAGCACGCAATTTTATTAGTTTTGTAGGTTTTTTTCTCTTGAGAAGACGCTTCTCGCTGCCTTCCTTGGTGCAGGATGCCTGCATTTTATTGCGAAGGAAGGAAAGAACACAGTGCTGTGGCTTTTCTATCCTCGTGCACTCGGGCAGGTCAGGTATTACTTTATAGATGAGGGGATTGGGACTTGGAAATGTTTATTAACTCTCCCAAGGCCCCCATAGTGAGTGAGTGCCAGGGCCTGACTTCCAAGTTCATTGTCTTTCCATTGCTCCCTGCGGCCTCCTGAGAAAAATGATTTCCCCTTCTTCCCCTGCCCCCTCCAAAAATGAGTTTCCCTTGTTTTCTCAAGTGGGGAAATGGTGGGAATAAAATTACTATGACTGTGTTTTAGTAGATAATTCATGCCGCTGGTCACACTGAATTATTTTGATGAACTTTCTGACTTCCAAACACTTTTGTTTATGGCTCATTTTTGTGTGCAAGTTGGGGGTGAAGTTGGTGTCGGTTCTCTTTCGTTCTCCCAGATGCTCAGCTGTACCGAAGCTGGGGGAGGCTGTGCAGTGCTCCTTGCTGGGGTGTAACGCCACGTGGTACTAGAGATTTGGGGAGAATCCCCGGGCATAGGGACTAGTTTTCTCCAGCAGCTATTTGAGGACTTGATTCTCGGAGTTAGAAGGAGCTAGAGAGTGGTGCACTTGGGTTCAAGGTGGTGCATTTATTTACTCAACATGGGACTCGTCTTTCCCTTCACAGAAACCCAAGCAGTGTAACCAGCAAGTCTCTCTGCCGGTGTTGGCTGTACCCAGCCTAATCTCAGGCCATTTCTCTAGCGTGGGTGGTTATTTTTTTCTCCCCTATCCCCTGCTGCCTGCTGGCACCATAAAGAAAGTGTTTTGGAGTGTGGTTTTAAAGCAGGGATTCTTAAACTTTTTTTTTTTTTTTTGCACAAGGGACCCTTTTGGCCATCTATGGACCCCTTTTCAGAATAATTTTTTTAAACGCATAAAATATTTCATAATATTAATACAGAGGATTATAATGGAAACCAGTTATATTGATATACAGTTACCAAAATATTTTGAAAGCTCACTTGTGATGGAGTATACATGTGCTTTTATTAATGTGTTAAATAAGATCTCTCACAGGTTTAATAACCACCATAATTTTGAAGTAGTGATAAGGGTAAATAATATTTCAAGATATTTGCAGCAACTAGTAATGGGATATGAAAATATCTGTGATTTCTACTGGGAGCAAACCACAGGAACTGCTAATACTACTGTGGTTCAGTGCCTGCATTTATAATTAAAGGAAATGCTAAGTTTCAGCTAGAGCTTAGTGAAAATAAAAACGTAATTGTTTTCCTATCCAAGCCTAGGATCCCTCTGAATTCACAGACCTTCTGAATTCCTGCACAGGGAAAGCCTAGCTTGCTTCTCACACAATTTTAAGAGAAACAACTAATTTACTGTAGTCGTTCTTGTTGTTTTGCATGTCTTAGTTCCTTTAATTTCCCGATTACTTTGATTTCTCTTGTTCATCCTCTCTGCAGTCTCAAAATTATTCTCTCAATCTTTCTAACACCTCGCCTTTCCTTTTAGAAAGCCTTCCGCTTCTCTCAGTGCTGTAAACTCAACAAGAAATCCAAAAAACACTTTAAAATATCCCACAGGCAGGAAATGGGGAGCAGGCAGGGAGCTAATGTGCATGTTCCATGATCTCTCTGTAGCAAGGTGCCGCCGCGTCGCGTCTGGGCACCGCTGGCTTATTTGTCCGCGTGGGTGCTTCACTCTGCACCGCCCCTCCTCATCGCAGACAGCAGAAGTCTGGGGTCCTCCCGCCACCCAGGTGCCCCTCTTCTGTGAAATTAGGTAGCGGCCCCAACATTTTTGCCTGTATGGCCCCTAAAAGAACTGTGAAAAACTATGCATCTCTTCGCACATTTTTAGGCAAGCAGCTCAAATTTTTTATTATGAGTTTAAATCATTTGAAAAGATTTATTTTCATGCATGTTATCTATTGCCTCCCTCCTTTAAATACATATTTTGTTAAAACCTTGGAGTTGCAGATGTAACTCATCCAATTTATGGGAAATGCCCTCCTCGTAACCAAAATGATGAAAGCAGTCCTCACTGAATCAACTTTTGCCAGCAGTTGGAGTCCCCATGACGAGCACCTCGGGTCTGTGTAGGAATCCCAACATGGCCGGGACGTGGCCTTAGACCGACAGCGGTGGGCAGAGAGGGGTGGACGGTAGGGGGAGGGAGGGACGGTGCTGGAGGGGTGAGAGAGGAACTGTTTCTTCCAGGAGTCTTTCCAACACTCCTGTGCTTGACCTCCGAATGTCCTCAAGAACAATGCATTCTACAGATGTCCCTTTTTTGGTGTCCTAGAGGGGTTTACACCCCAAGGCAATTCAGGGCGGAGGAGAGGAAAGCCTTTCTTTTGCTCGGGGAGAAGACTGTTGTGCAAGAGAGTGGAGAAGCGGAGCAATCCTGCAGAGTTCGGGCATGTCCTTAGGCCAGTTAGTTTTAGGAAGTTGAGAACCTAAAAATTGATCATCGACTCTCTTAAAGCAGCCCACGTCCACTACAAAGCCTTTGTGGGCTTTGGTTTCATTGAACACCCGTGACGTCAAGGAAGGGGCTTCTTCCCTTGTGGATGGACCTCTTTATATCAATCCTGATCTAAGCATTTTTGTACTTCTTCCATCACCAGGTATTTATTGAGAACTTACTGCGCCAAACACTCTGCCGGCTCTTGGGGGAAATGCAGCAACAGTTTCTGCCCCAGGCTCTGCAGAGAGGGCTGGCGGGAGGCAGCGTGGGGAGGAACTCAGCTCAGGCTGGCGGCAGGGGCGGCCAGGGCACAGGGAGGACTTCCGGGGAGAGACGTGCTCTGCTTGCCTGCAGGGAGGCAGGGCAAGCCAGGAGAAGCGAAGCGGTGGTGGCGGAGCTGGGGCACCAGGGCAGGAAGGGCTCTGCAGGCGGAGGACCCAGCATGGGCAGAGGCCTGAGCAAGAAATAACAGAATGTGCCCGAATCCGTCAATCCAAAGGCAAGAAGCCATAAGGCAGCTTAGTCGATTGCCTGCCTTGCAGAGAAACAGGAATGTCAAGACCACACACTAAAATGAGTGACTAATCTTGAATTATGATCCTGACATCTTAGCTGAAAGGCCAGGGCAGTGACGCCTCTTCAGGAGGGGTGCTATTTATTCTAGAATTTTCCATTTCAAGGCATTTGATCACTGTTCGTTAATTAAGCTTCTAAAGACACATGAGTGCAAGGTGGAATTATCTCCAATTCAGAGAGGGGGAAGCTAGGGCTCCGTGGTACATTCTGGCTCAGACGAGCTCCAACCCCGGGGCACGAGGCGCAGAGCCTGCCTGTTGGTGGGTGAGAACGCCGTGCGGCTCTGCCGTCCTCTCCGGTGCTGCCTGACAAAGCTGCCAGGTGCGAGTGCAGCCACGTTCGTGGGGAAAGGGACGGGGCCTGGCCGAGGCGCTGCCAGTGCTGAGCGGCCACCTGCCCATCAGCGGGACGGCCACAGCCTGGCGCCTTTGTTCTCCCACTTGCTTTTCTTTCCTGAACTTGGCACAGCAAAGCCAGTCCCAGGAGGAGAACTCCTTCCCAAGAGGAGGTTAAGCTTTTTGGCTTTAGTTTCAAATACAACTTGTTTTACTTTTTTTTCCCCCCCACTTCTCAGAGATAAGTGAAAATCCCACAGGTAGCATGAGAGCTTGCCAAGAGGACGTGCGTGCTCAGGCCTTGCAGAGAAGGCCGGGAGAGAGCTGGCCGAGGGGCCAGTCACAGCCAGGGAGGCCACCTGAGCCACTGGTCGAGGACACAGCACCCCCCAACCCCGGGAAGGCTGCAAGGATACCCAGAAGGTTGTGTGCTTGGATGGAGGGTCTCCGGCGCGCCAGCAGCTGTGGCTTTTGCCATTTTGTCTGATCAGGCTGTCAGCTGGTGCGCAGCGTGTGTCTGCTTTCATTTCTGGTTTGCTGGAGCCACTGCCTTTTGGATGCAGGTGAGAACTAAGAACTACCCAACTCCTGGTGGCTGTGCTAACCCGAGTGTGGCAATCAGAGCCACGCTCTGCCAGGACCCGGTAATTGGCACAGGGGCCTGGCGAGGAGGTCTCCTTTTAGCCAGAAGGATGCATTTCTCTCCATTAGGCTTCTGAGCTGCCGCAGAGCAGGCCGGCCTTGTAGGGACCAGCCTGGCGGAGGTGGGCCCCTGCAGGCTCTCCTGCCTTTGCTTGCCCCTGGCATCATGATGTCCTTGCAAATGGTTCTTCGCCATTTACCCAGGAGACAGGCAGGTCCTGAAATAAAACGTGATGCCAAGCTCTCTTCTTTGCCATTCTCCCTGCTACTTTTCACAGCTTTGACAAAAACGTCCCACAGCACCTAGTGCAGAGTAGGTACTCAATAAGCATTCATTGAACCAGTTAGCAAATTAAAATAAATGGCGTTGACATGCTGGCCTTGGACTCCACATCCCAGAAAATAAGGACCGTCCGTGTCTTTTGAATCTGCCTGGGGAGCCCTGGCACGCTGTGGTAGGAACTTTCTAATATTTTTGATGATGATGATGGTAAATGCTGTGCCTGTGCTCTCCGATCTAAAGAATAAAGAGATAGTGAAGCTTGAAGAGTAGGAGTTGTGTGTATTCATCGGGAAAGTTGGGACAGAAAGTTTGAAATCAGAGCCATCCTTGTGGGGAGGCTTTGATGCTCTTCCAGAAAACTTGCCGATACCACAGACCCTCTGCCTGGGAGGCCCCTAGAGAACACATGGGATTGTTTCTTGGTACCAATTTATCCCTTGCACCAGAAAAGTGAGAGAAGCATGTATTTCAGCACAGCCATTTTGAGGGGACACGACTCACCCTGGGACAGAGCATTTCCCCGGCTTTGGGAAGGGGAGCGTGAGAGAAGCATCTACTGCAGCAGGACGTGGGGGCCGTGGGGGAAGGCAGGAGACAGGAGATGAGCCAGCGTGGCGGACAGGAAGCGGCACAGAGGCTGCAGCCCCAGACAGTGGGGTCTGCTCCGGGGCTGCCTGCCTCCATGTATTCATTCATTCATTCATCACTGAGCCTCTGCTGTTTGCTGGGCACTGTATGGAATATATTATACATAATACAACATACAATATGTACGATATACATCATATGGGGGACAGGGGACCCAGGCCCTCAATGAGCTTCTAATTAAGCTGAAAAACGAGGAGTATAAAATACTGCAATAACACATTCATTCATTCTGCAGAGACTATTGAGCGTGTCCTACGGACCAGACGTTGACCTGAGTGGGAGCCCCTTGAGGTCAAGAGCCACATCTTACTCATCTTTGTGTCCTCGGTGCAGCCTGTGGACTGATTTGTTAAGGTGATAGTAGCTGCTTCCAACAGATGAACTCCAAAATCTCAGTGAGTTAACACAGTAGATGTTTATTTCTCTCTCACATAAAGTCCTGGTCACCAGCAGGTTGTGGTGAGTGGGTGTGTGCTCTGCTCCACACGGTCACTCAGGGCCTCAGCCCAGCACAGCCTCTGCCGTCTGCCATGTGTGGCTTCCGGGTTACCCTCAGTATCAGCACGCAGCTGGCAGATGAAGGAAGAATCTAGAGCTACGTTGTCCAAGGTGGTAGCCACTAGTCACAGGTGGCTATTTCAACTAACATCGAAATTAAATAAAATTAAATATTCGGTTCTTTAGTCTCATTAGCCACATTGCGAGTGTGGCTCTTGGTTACCATACCGGACAGCACAGGTGTAGAACATTTCCAGATCACAGGAAGTTCTACTGGGCAGCACGGATCTGGAGGATTGAACACAGGAGATTGGGGAGGGTGGGGGGCTGGGTGAAGCACACACAGCACTACCCTGGGCTAATGTTCAGGGAGTGTGTAGGAGGTGGGAATGTGAGGGAATGAAGAATGTGACCAGAGGAAAGTCTTCAACGGGTTGAAAGGAAGAGGAAGGGCATTCTAGGCAGGGCCACAGTGGGCATGGGGGCCAGAGGCGGGAGGGAGCTGGCAGCGCTTAGGGTTCAGGGAGGAAACCCTGCAGCCCAAGGACACTTGTGGTGGGGACCAACGGGCTGACGGGGTGGTAATGGGCCATCATGGTACAGCGCACTTCTGAGACGCTTGTGTTCTGTCTTCATTCCTGGTGGTGCTCTCAAAATGTTCCCAGAACCTCCAGTTTGGGGACCGAAAATAGGACTAGAAGTCAGTGCAAGCCAATTAAGTTAGACGAATGCTTCATGAGTAATAAGGCGTCTTTCAGTAATAACATGGATGACAGGCTAAATTTCAAGGACTGAATACAAGCCATTTTACGCAGATCCAGGTGGGAGACAGCCCAGTAGACAAAACCTCGGGGTTTATTGGGTCCCTGAGGCAGGATGTGACAGCCAGTGCTGCACCGGTGCTGTCAGGGAGAGCCAGGGGGCCGGGATGAACCGGGAGGATGTGGTGTCACCAGGGAGCGATCCCTGGGCTGTGACACACACAGCGGAGGTCGGGCGCGGTGACCGGGCATTGTGCCGTGCTTTGTTGCCTGAATTTTAAGAGCAATAAAGTAAAACTGCTGCAAACCACAAGCAGAAATGAGCAAAGGTTACAAAGGAGTTGGAAGTTGTTTAACTTGTACAAGGGGACTGTAAGAACTGTACAATACTGGCCTGTTCTCAGGTGTGCGGGCACCTACGACAAGGAGAATGGGGGCCGCCGCTACTCCGCGGAGGACGCAGAGGTGGAAACCAGCCTAAATTCCCGACTGAAAGGAGGACCGAACGCCGCATCCCTGCAGATTGTCAGCATTTTAATTAATAGCCGTCTCCTGTGGAGAGGTTAGGCTGTAGGCTACCCACACGCAGGGGCCTGCCCTGGCCGGCACGGTGCCTGGCGATAAATATTTGTGAGTCCGCGAATCACCAGATGTTCTCTTGAGATGCTCCCTATTTTCATGACCAACGTCTCCCGCTGACCCACTGTCACCTGTCACCTGCCTTGGACACAATACCTCTCCTCCACTGCTCATGCTCCTCCCACAGGGGAGGCTCCGTTAGCATAACTCCTGCACCCTTCGGGCTGGCATTGGGAAACTTGGGGATGGTGAACTGGACACGTGCAGCTCCGCCCTGCGCTTCTCTGCGCTGGGAGCACTGGTGCTCCCTGCTGCTCCCTCCCCTTGGTGCTCCCTGCTGCTCCTCCAAGGCCGCTTCTTCCCCACCACGAGGCTGGGGGGCTGCCCAGTCCTGGGGGTCAATATTAGGAAGCCCTGGTTCTTATCGAGCCTTATCAACAAAGAAGATGATATTTCAGCTCCACTGCACCTCCACTGTTTAATTGATTATTCTCAAAAGATTTCAAACTAAGACAAGAAAGAGCAGTGCTGTTTGGGGGGCCCCTCCAAGACCCCCCCCCAGGCTGGTTACAACAATTTCACAAGGAGCTCTCCTCCCCTGCACCCCCAGAATCCCTTCTCAATGCCTGTGGGAGCTTTATACAAAATAGAAACAGGATCGTGCCGCTTCTTGCTTAAAATCTTCCACCAGTTTCCCATCGCAAGTGACTGGAATCAGACTCAGCTCCTCCCCATGACCCCGGGATGTGGCCTCCTGCTGTCCAGCTGTGTTCGGGTCACCCTTCCCCTTGCACGTGGGGATCCTGCTGCATGGACGCCGAGCTGGGCAGGGCCTTCGGGACCCTGCCTGGAGC
>RJWJ010047207.1:0-11080 GCA_004363605.1 Indri indri
CATTTATAATTTATAATTTATCCCATTTCCTTTTGAAAAACTTCATTGGATTAACAAAAAAATTTCCAGAATACTAGTAATTCTTATAATGGTTTAAACATATAAACAAGGTAAACCTTAAGCTCTTTCAAGTACATTTCAATGCTATTTTAAAACAATAAAATTTCAACTTAAAATGTCATCTAAATCAATTATTCAATTCTTCATTATAAATTAGAATCACAGAACTATTTTGTTATTTTATTATGCCAACTTCTCTTCACACAAGTACATTAAAATACCAATTTTGTACAAGTTCATCAAAACAAAAATATTAATACTGCAGGGTTTCAGTCTCTTAAACATTTTTGTTTTTAATGCTAAATCTTCCCAAGATTAAAAGATTTCATCATTATGAAACTACTGTGTCATCTCAGACCCCACAGATGTGGGTGGCTCCTACCCAATCTGCTGTATTTGTGGATTAAACTCAACTATCTGTTTTCTATTTCACTCTATACTGAGTTGTTTTCACAATCTTCCTGTTGGAATCCAAATTCTTACAGATACTTAATTGGTGGTTGAGTATTTTGTAGCTTTGTCCACCTCTGAGGTTAGAGTTGCAAGAAATATGCCAATGACAAAAAGATATTCGATAAGCATGAACTCGATAGTTAAATAAACTTGGGGGGTGTTGAATTGAGCAAATAGATGTTCATTAAGTGTGTTCTAAACACTACAAGACTGTAAAGTACTAAGGCACATATCTAAGAGGGGTATATGCTGCAGTCCCAGATATATTTGACTACCAACCTACAGACCACTCCCTGTCCCCCCTTTTTTGGATGATTCTCCTGTAAAACCTAGAGCTGAGCCCTCAAATTGGCACCTGAAGGCTACAGCTGGCCTGACAGTTCAGTTTCACTTGGCCACATAGTGTTTTTAAATACTTAATCCACCCTTTAAAAATTGAGAGAGTTTACCAAAAAATTAATACATAAAGAAAACCCAGCTTTTCCTCTAAGCAAACCGATGCCTGTCCTTGCCAACCAACAAAGAGGTTGTCTGAGAGTCTTACCCAGAAGTTTTGTAATTTAAACCCAGACAAAGAGAACAAAGGCAAGATAGTTACCACTGATATTATTTTCACAGTGGGTTGCAAGTCAAGGAAATAAATTACCAAGTAAGCTCTGTTTTCTTTAATCTTATTTAATGCATTGCTATGCAGCAACAGTAAGGTAATAATTAAGGACCATTCTGCCTCCTCCAGAGGCTTTGATCTACAATGATGTGACTCCATGTTTTTGTCTGGTTGGATTTCTAAGCTTTCATTGATGTCCATAAAATTTGGACAAAATCAAAAGGGTAGAAGGCATAACAACAACAAGAACTCCACCTGCATCCGAGCAAAGGGGAGATTTCATTTGCAATTAAGTATGTCATAACCTCCATTATTTGCTTCTTTTTCAACATGATGTAGCTTGATGTTTTGGGACACTACTAGAAAGTGGTCAAACTATATACTGTTTATAGCAATCCCACGACCTGTACTCAAGATTTCTATTTCCAGATATCTAAGAAAAATCTCTAGGAAAAAAAATTCTGCAAAGTAGAAATGAGTATTCATACACCCATGGAAATACACATTCAAACAGGATTTATCATTCCTTTTGGGTTTTTTCTTCTACTTTTTTATTCTATTGGCATGTGTGAGAACCCAGGGTCTTTTCTCATTCATCATTTTTTTTTTTTTTAAGAGACAGATTCTTACTCCATCACCCAAGCTGGAGTGCAGTGGTGTGATCATAGCTCACTGCAACCTCGAACTCTTGGGCTCGAGTGATCCTCCTGCCTCAGCCTCCTGAGTAGCTGGGACTACATGCAGGCGCCACTACGCCCAGCTAATTTTTCTTATTTTTTATAGAGCCAGGGTCTTGCTATGTTGCCCAGGCTGGTCTTGAACTCCTGGGCTCAAACAATCCTTCTGCCTTGGCCTCTCAAAGTCTAGGATTACAGACATTAGCCACTGTGCCAGGCCTCCTTCATCGCTATTTCTGAAATCTCTTAGATTTGTTGGCAATTCAGGTTACAGGGAAACCATATGTTTTACTTTATTGGGTGTACAATAGTGTAACTTGAAATTCTAATAATTAGATATTGGACTTTCTGAATTGATTATCCAGTTTTCTTATCTTCTATATCATTCACCTCTTCTAGATTTTTCTTTCATGAGTCTTCGATTGAATTCTTTAATTTCTAAGAAAGCTCTTTCTTGTCTGAGTTGTCTCTTATTTATTTATGTTTCAGCATTTTGTTCTGCAATATCTCATCTTTTGTCTTCGGCTTCCTCATTGCTCTCAGTTTTCTTCAAGTTTCTTTTGGTTGTGATGGTTGTTGCTTTGATTGGGTATGATTTCTTTCTTTCATGTTGGAGCCTTTCCCCAGGTGTCTGGTGTCTCCTGACCGTACATTCACCCTAAGAGGAAGGTACTGCAATCTGACTGGAAGCTCCCTGCATGTGCACGAATCTGGCACCTGGAGGATTGTGCGGTAGGTGATTGGGTGGCTTTTTCGTTGGAGCACCTCCAAATAGGTTTCAGAAGGTCTTTTCTCTTGACCTAGTCAGTTTATCCAAAAGAGGAATCCCCTACCTGAAGTTTTGTATGCGTGTTCCCCTTCATTCTGGAAACAGTGCAGGGAGAAGAAGGGAATGGGGAATTGCATCACTCAGAGTTTTACTTAATCCTCTCTCCTGTGCATTGTGTTCCTGAGCTGGGCTGTGGGTGGAGTGGGAAAACTAACAACCTGGCTTTGAGGAGGGAAAGGTTACGGGCTTTCACTGCTCCACCTTCAAACAATTCCCATGCGTTTGGTCCCGCTTCACCCCTCCAACCTTTGAGGTACTTGGTCTCATCATTTGAAGTCTTTTTGAGCACGAGGAAAGGTGAATCTCATTGACATGCCCTTATATAGGAATTAGCTTGTGGTTTGCTTCACTGCCTTTGCCAAGGTGCTTTCCACTCCTCAATTTTCTTTCCAGCTCCCCCCAAATTTGTTGACATTTATGTCTGCTACCACCTCTTTTATTCTCTTTATCCTTGTGGGTTTATACCTTTCCTCCTCCTATTTTGTCATTTTGAGGATTTGGGGAAGAAAGCAGAGATAAATGAAAGTATTAAATTCTCTGTATTTTACCAGAAGTCCCTAGTTATCTTTTTATTTTAAAAGCGACCTATTAGATCCTAGAGAATCAGGTATGGTAATTTGCCTGTATAACCGAAAGTAAAGCAAACTTACTGTATAGCAACTCTGTGAGGTGGCAACACATTACATGATTTTAATTGTTTTCTTTTTAAAGGTAAATACGTGCACATGGAAAATATATATATATCATATAAAAAAGCAAGCAGTGAAAAGTATACCTTTCTGTCACTCTGATCCCGAGTCCAACAATTCTCCTCCCCAGATACAGTAACTATGCTTGTTTGGTAGGTATTCCCTCCTCTTTTCCACATTTATGATAGCACTTTATGCACACTCTTCCCACCTCTTAACAGTAGATCTTAGAGATTGTAAATCGTTCTTTTTCGCAAGTGCATAGTAATCCACTATATACTTGCACATATGTGTGTCTGTTGTAATTTACTTAACCAGTTCCCTGCTGATAAACATTCATTTATTTATTTATTTATTTAATTTTTTAGAGACAGGGACTTGCACTGTCACCCAGGTTGGAGTGCCATGGCACGATCACAGCTCACTGCAGCCTCAGGCTTCTGGGCTCAAGCAATCCTCCTGTCTCAGCCTCCCAAGTAGCTGGAATTCCAGGTGCATGCCACCACATCTGGCTGATTTTTCTTATTTTTTTGGTAGAGACAGGATCTCAATATATTTCCCAGACTAGTGTCCAACTCCTGGCCTCAAAGTATCCTTCCACCTAAGCCTCCCAAAATGCTGAGACTACAGGCATGAGCCACCTGGTAAGCATTTAAACAGTTTCTCAGTTTTTGCAACAAAACAATGCAGCTGTGAATATTGTCTCTATCCATCTTTATATAGAAATACATGTGTCTTTGTGAGTGGGTGTCAAAGATAAATTCTAGAAGTGGAATTGTTGAGGCAAAAGACACATACACTTATAATGTACTAGCTATAGCCAAATTGCCCTCCAAGCAGTTGTACAAATTTGTACTTTCAGTAACAATGAGTAAGAGTTCTTCTTTCCCCATACTGTCTCTCACCAGTGCATTATCAAAAAAATTTTTTTTGCTGTAATCCTAGCACTCTGGGAGGCCAAGGTGGGAGGATCGCTCAAGGTCAGGAGTTCAAGACCAGCCTGAGGAAGAGTGAGACCCCATCTCTACTGAAAACAGAAAGAAATTAGTTGGATAACTAAAAATATATAGAAAAAATTAGCCGGGCATGATGGTGCGTGCCTGTAGTCCCAGCTACTTGGGAGGCTGAGGCAGAAGGATTGCTTGACCCCTGGAGTTTGAGGTTGCTATCAGCTAGGCTGATGCTATGGCACTCTAGCCCAGGCAACAGAGCAAGACTCTATCTCAAAAAAAAAAAAAAAAATTTTTTTGTAGTTCCAAATTTAATAGTTGAAAAATCTAATTTTAGTGGAGTTTTTATGGGCGTTTCTTTGGTTCTAAGTGGGGCTTGAGTGTCCTTTTATATTTTATAGAACCATTTGTATTTTCTGTGAAGTGTTTGCTAATGTTCTTTATTCCTTTGGGATATTATCCTTTATCCTTTAGGGATAGTAGAATATTTCTTATCGATTCATAAAATTATTTTTTTATTTAGAATATTAACCCTTTGTCTATCATATATCTTGGAAAGTTTTCCTTGCCAATTTATCATTTGATTTTTGTCTGTTTGCTTATGATACTTGTTGGCAAACAGAAAGTTACAATTTTAATGTTTTCTTTTATGCCCTTCTCTGAGATCATAAAAAAATTCTGAATTTCTTCTAGTATTTTAGGATTTTTTAAATTTTACATTTACTTAGGTGATTTATTTGGAATTTATTTTGGTGTAGGAGGGAGTCAGGGGTTCAACTTTTTCCCCAGTTGGCTTGCTAACTGTCTCAACAAGTTGCCCTTTATCCTTTATCCTTAATACAAAGCATAGCAACGTTTGCACAAGTGTGAAAATGTCTTTATCTGATCTAAACAGAACATTAATTATCTCTTTGACCATTAAGACAAGACAATTGGTTCAAGACCATTTCATAAGAAATGTAATTTGTGGGTATAATCCAAGATAAAGTTTGACTACACATGGCAACTGTGTCTGATCTATGTCAAATTGGGAGGGGAGAGAGAGGAATTCCTGGGAGACACCTGAAGTCTAAAACCACATTGTAAATCCAAGGGCTTGAACGGAGTTCAAGATACAGAGCCCAAATCAGGAGAGCTGGGAAACCAGGAAAGCAGAGAACAAGTGCTGGACCAACAGCTGGGCAGGAATTGAGGGTGGGGAGCAGGTGCAGAGGGAGGCAAGAGGCTGAGCACTTGGAGAGAGCAGACCTTTTGGAAGGGTTAGGGGAGGTTTGCATTTCTAAGCAGCTCAAAGCAATTCTCAGTGGGAGGATGGACTTCCAACTAAGCTTTCACTTCCACAAGAAGGAGGGGCCAGGAATGCTAATATCTAGTAAAAGTAGCCCAGGTCTGAGAAATGTGGGCCGAAATAAGCTTTCTGAGATAATTAAATATTGAGATTAGCTTAAAAATGAAATTATTTAGCTCTACTAAATCATACCTGAATGTACTCATGGATAAATTGGTAAGCTAGTTCATTCCTTTTTCAACAAACTTTTATCAAGTAATGCCAGGCACTGCACAGAACTCTAGGAGACAGAGAGAAAAATAAAGCACAGGTTCCTGCCCTCCAGGTGCTTATCTAGTTGGGATACAAGTAATTGGTGACAAGCACAACACAGTGATGAAGTACTCTGAGAGGTCACAGAGCCGACAAGTTTTTCATACAGTTTGCTAGAACACGAGGTGATCAAGCACTGCATGCTGTTGAAAATCCTTATTCTCTTTTTGAGTAGGTTAAGCTAAAGTTTCCTTCAGAATTATGATTAACGCTACTTCACTTCTAGTCTCTCATAAGCTTCATGGTGTCTTTTTGCCAGGAATCTGAGGAAATCTAGTGCCCCTTAGCCTCGCAGAGATTCTTAACCTGAGGTACAGGGATAGGTTTCAGAGCATCCACGAGCCTCTTAAAATTGGATACAAATTGTGTTGGGTGCGCTTTTCTTCTAGGAATCCTGTCACAGATTTTGTTAGCGGTCTCAAAGCAGCAGGGCTCGGTGGCACGCCTGTAATATCAGCAATTCTGAAGTAGGATTGCTTGAGTTTGGGGTTAGCCTGGGCAACATAGTGACACCCCAGCTCAAAAACAAAACAGGAAAAGAATCTCAAAGGAGTCTGTGACCCCAGGATGATCAAAAATCAGTGACTTTGATTTTCCTCAACCTAATTAAGGATATTTTATCTTAAAATGTTTTTTAAAAACATTCTAATTTGTCTTTAACCTAGACATTTGTTTAGTTGCCACTGTCTGGCCACTGTTAAGCCTCTGTCCTTCACCCTTCCTCCAGATTCCTCTCTCCCTATCCAGAAATAGGAACAGCAGTGGGCATCAACGTCCTCTTTACTTCCCTTATTTATGATTATTTGGTAACCCCATACTTAACCCCGTATAGGCAACCCTATACTTAATTACAATAATGTGACATCATCAAGCAGAGTTGGAAATCCACATTTCTAAGACGATCTCTCGTGTTTTCAGTCAAGTTTTTGGTTTGGAATGCTCAGTTCAAAAATCCAGTTCAACACACATTTATTTAGTGAACACTCTGTATGTAGGACATCACACTCCACGTGGAGGGAGAGAGGAGGGGAACAGGACATGCAGATGAATTAGACCCCGTTCCCACCTTCATGGAGATGAGCCATTTTGGAAAATGCATGCAGTGCTGTGTGAATTCAGAGAGGAGGGATTATTTCCCAAGGAGAATGCAGGAAAATCCCTCCAGAAGACACTGTAGCCAGGCAGTATTTCATATCACTGACAATACTATAGACTCGTTTACCCTCCATTTTCACATCTTCAAAATAAGATGCTGGGCCTAGAAGCTGACGCTTCAACAGAAAAAAATTTAAAAATAAGCATAGGAGAAAAAGTAGCCTTTGTCATAGAATGACATAGAAAGAGAGTGGAAGCAACTAGTACGAGGGAAGTTATGCAAGAACATAAAGCAGTAAAGGAGATAGAACATGATTAATTGAATGAATATAAGAAATTTTGAAAGCTGATAGTAATTAATAGAGAATATTGTCATCATTTCTATCATGTTATTATTTTTTAAATCTGGCTTTTTAACCCACGGAAATATGCATATTTTCCTAAACTTTAAGAAATTAAAAAAAATGTTTTGCTAGAAATATGTACAGACTGTAAAGGCTTTTCTAAAATGTAGATTGAGGGGTGTGTGCATATATACTTTTCTTGTTACTAAATCATGTAACCAAGCATGTACTACTTACATGAGTCATATACGAAATTTGTGGAGTGCTTTTAGATCAATGCTTACAAAGCAGTTTTACATTCATTATAAATCCTGCACAGTGCAATAACATAGCTATTAATTTTCTTACTCTATACTCTTAGGATGAACCAGCACCTGCCAAATTTTTGAGACAGCTCACGGCTTAGAGGAAGGCTCATCTAAATAAAGGCCAGCTAAAGTGACATTGCAGGGATTTAATCCTTCTCTGGCTGCCCGTGTGACCAGAAGGCTGATTTGCAAGTTTCTTCTTTCCTGGGGTCCAGATTATTAGGTCTCCAGGGCTCTGCAGCTTGACAGCAAGAGAAGCAGAAAATGAAGGTCAGAGAAAAGCACCGGAGACAGGGACTTGGGGGCGTCCCAGGGGCTTTTACACGCCAGAGTGCAAGATTCCCTGACCATCAAGGGAAATAGCAAACTGGAGCCTTTATCCTGGGGCACAGCACCCTACCTACCACAGAGCATCAGACTGCTTGTCGTCAGGCCAGGAGGCTCCTGGAATCCCATCAGGGAAGTGGCTATGGTAACTGGATGTGTGCCTCATTGTACAGTTCGAGCTGCAAGTTCAGCGTGAGGGGAGGTGGGAAATGTCTTGAGTGAGGCGAGCGGCTTTCTGCTGGGCTGGGCCGCCGCGGCCGCCGCGCGCCTCTCGCTGAAGCCCAGGAGGAGGCTGCTCAGGAGCGTCTGCCCAGCGGGCCGCGCGGCTCTCGGGACTCCGCGCGCTGGCCGTCCTCGGCTCGCTCCCCCCACCCACCGGGCCTGCCGCGCCCCTCGGCAACCTGCCCTCGACCGGCGCCTCTTGGCCGAGATGGAGATGTGAGCCTGCGGGGGACGATGACTGCAGTGTGCGCGAATGGAGGCGGCCTGGTGAACCCCCACTACGCCAGGTGGGATCGGCGCGACAGCGTAGAAAGTGGCTGTCAGACGGAGTGCAGCAAGGAGGGTGAGGAGGGACAGCCTCAGCAGCTGACGCCCTTTGAGAAGCTGACCCAGGACATGTCCCAAGATGAGAAGGTGGTGAGGGAGATCACACTGGGGAAACGGATAGGCTTCTACCGAATTCGAGGGGAAATCGGGAGCGGAAACTTTTCCCAAGTCAAGCTCGGAATTCACTCCCTAACCAAAGGTAGGATCTGACTTCCAAGGGGCCATCCCCTGTGGAATTGGAACCTCGTCTGGGGGCGGGGTTAGGGGGCCAGGGCCAGGGAAGCAAGTAAAGTGACCTCAGCTGAGCCCCGGCTGGCCTGAGCCCTGCGCCAGCGGCCTTCCAGTCATCTCAGTTAATTTTCACAGTCACGGTGTGAGTTCAGTCTTTTTATTTCCGTTTTGCAGATAGGGAAACTGAGATGTGGCTTAAATGTGGCTTCAGCAATTCAGTCTTAGGTGTTTTTGACTCCAAAACCACTCCCACAGTACCATGCATATAAACCCACTCAAACATGAGAGGACTCTGCCTTCTCCAGTGAAGCCTTCAAGAAGCAAAGTGGAGTGTGGCTTGGTTCCAAGGCAACTCATATCCCAAGCCCATACTTACAGCTTCTATACATATTTGTGTGTCAGTAACAATGGCACAGAGTGGCACAGGAGACTTCCCGAGGCCTACCATCTCTGGATAGCAGGGTTCAGTTTCCCCTTCTAACCAGAGTCAGCCTGCCTGTCCTCGTTCTCACTGTTATGTGGCTCCTCACTCCACGCTTGCTTGGTTACCAGTCACTCTGGGATTCTGAACGAGCAGTGCCCACCACTCTGGCCTCACGGAGGAACTGTATGGAGAGCCCAGCACCCCCTTACTGCTCCAGCCCCATTGTGGGCACTTCCCCAAGGTACCTCTAACTTAGCTGAAACCTGGAGATTATCATAGGCAGTTAGAGGACAGAAAAAGAACACTTGCAACTCAGCGTAATTTACTGAGTTCCTAAAGCCCACAGGCTCTATCCTCTCCCAAGAATCCCTTACTGACATTTTCTCTCCTTGGACCCAGCCTGCCACCATATGTCCAAGGTCTCTCTTTTATTATATTAGAGTTGTCTTTTGTTTTCTTCTCCACCCCCCAATCCCATGCCCCTCCAATCCCTGGCCCCACACACATGCACACACACATGCACACACACACACACATGCACACACACACACACCCCACCCCTCGCCCCGCTCTGCCCCGCATGTACACTCCCGGGTCGCCGGAGTTCTAAGTCCCCTTTCATCTTGTTCTGAAGCCCAAGTGTCTGGATTCATGTCTTCACATCTTGGCTACTCTACTTATCTGGGTAAATTAAAGTACTTCTCTCTGAGCCTCGGATTCTTCTTTTATAAAATGCAGCCAATAACAGTGCTTACTTCATAGGGTGTCATAAGGGATAATGCTCAGGTGCTCAAGAAATGTTAGTTATTGCTATTATTTTGCAGAGTTGCTTTAGCCATGTCTTGCCTTTGTATAACCAAAGATCAATCAACTTACCTTTAACAACTAAAGTTCCCATCCCTCCCCATACACAAACCGAGATCAATTCAGCTGCCTTTCCCTACTAACTGCAGTCATTTTGAATTCTGACTGCACATTAAAATTACTTGAGAAGGTTTAAAAAAAAAATCAGTGCCCGGAATCCACCCCTAGAGCTTTTGATATACATGGTCTGGAGTGGGACCAGGATGGATATTATTTAAAAACTCTCCAGGTGATTCTAATGGACATGCAGATCTAAGAAACTCTTGCCTACAGCAGTTTGCATGTACTGCAGGCAGCTTTTAAAATAGTAAATTTTTGGTATTTGCCACAAATGGATAATCCAGGTATCATTTGTATTTTAAAATCGATTATGAGGTATTGTGTCAGGTTTGCATGCTACATTTTACTTTCAAATTTCATTTCACTTGGGATAATATTCATTTATTATTCATTTAGACCAATAATAGAAGTACTAAATTAGGCCTTGGGGGATATAAAGATGAAATAGATGCAGCCTCTACCCTCAAGGAGGATAAGTGAAAAGACATATACAAATGAGTACAGTACAAACAAGAATTTGAAAAATATAGAGGAAAAAAGCTGTGGGTTTAAAGGAAGGAGACTCTTCCACTTTAGGAATATTGTAGAAGGCTTTAGGTGGGGGTAGAATTTGAGCTACACCTCAAGCAAGGATAGGATTTTGGATAGGCAATGATTATAGGACAGAGAAGGGCTAGAGGGTTAGTTAGAAGAAGAAAGTGAGTAAAAGCATAAATGTGGGGAAATGATACATAGCATAGTTTCCCTAAATGCCAGGAGAATTGGGAGAAAGAACTGGAAAACCAAGTTGAGGCTGAATCATGGTGGACTTTGAACATTGGCTCAAGGAGCTTGGATTGTTTTTCTTAATGTTGAAGGATCATCAGCATTTTTGTAATTAAAACAGGGCTTTTGGCAGATTAACCCAATCGTGGTGAGGATGAAGATTGGGAAGAGACAGTCATAGGAGGCAGGGAGATGACAGAAAGCAATGGTGACAGTCCAGCCAAAGGAGAGGAGGTGCTGAGTCAGGA
>RJWJ010047208.1:0-11037 GCA_004363605.1 Indri indri
ATATATTTTTAGCTGTCCAATTAATTTCTTTCTATTTTTGGTAGAGACGGGGTCTCGCTCTTGCTCAGGCTGGTCTCGAACTCCTGAGCTCAGAACGATCCGCCCGCCTCAGCCTCCCAGAGTGCTAGGATTACAGGCGTGAGCCACCGCGCCCGGCCTACAGCTATATTTTAATATCTATTTTTATTATATGAAACCATGGCATAAGAAAAGTTTATGAGGTCTAGCTTTAATGTTTTATGTCTTTCATCCTACAAATACTCAATGACGAAGCTATTTTCCTTTAGATGTTTCCTGAATCTAACTATAGCGCAAACACAATGTTCATGCTTATTTCTCTGGATTGTGCTTAGGTGGCATTTTCCACCCCATATTCTCATTTGATCAACTTTAATGCCTTTTGCCTCAAATTTCCATTTCATATATATGATTCAATATTAGGATGTAAGTTATAATAGGAAGTTATTTTTTACTTAAAATTTGGATTTGACATTTTCAGATTACCTTGTGACAGTTCAAATTGTGCAAAAGATATATGCACAAAAGCAAATTTCTTGCAGTTCGCTCTGGCCATTTGAAAGTAGTCACGTGCATCATCTGGCTCTTGAATACTGTAATAAAAAATTTCAGTCAAATTTTCAGAAAAAGGACACAGCTACCTAAATTTGATAACTCTTCATTCTACTTTCCAAAAGACATGGGATATTGCTTTTTTCCATATGTAAAATTAAATACTAATAAGTTATTTTTCAAAATCTCCTTAAGCAGTAAGAATATGCAATATTTATGGAAACATCTACATAGTAAAGAGAGTTTACATTAGCTCCTTGATAATTATAAGCAAAAGTATTTGGTCAAAAAATACTAACTTTCTCAGAAGTAATCCTGACAACATGTTTTCATTTTCCCTCTTTGCAGCAAAGTTATATATAACCTATAGTAGTTACTTAAACGTAGTTATAATACTAATACTTACGCTTTTAATTCAGCTAATCTCACTTGAATCCGAGCAAAACTCTCATTTTGGCCATATTTATCTGGAGGAAGTGCTTCAATTGCTTGACTATAACGACCAATCAATTTATTTAAAAGAGCATCACTTAGCGGGACACTGTTTTTCTCTAGTTTGAGCAACAAATTCAACCAGTCCTCTGGGTTGTTCGCCATCATCATAATTTGGTTAACAGTTCCTGAGTTATCTGAATAAGAGGAACAAAACATATCACAACAGAAGAAAGACATAAAACAAATGCTAAATTCCATTTTCCCTTCAAATTATAGTTAAGTATTTATACTCTGCATATCAATGTATATAAACTCCTTGTAATACTTTTTTTAAACTTTAACAATTCATATAAATATAAGCAACTTGTTTATAGTATATTTATCTTTTTGAGGGTAAATTTTATTCCAAAAAGCTATATATTTTGAAGAAAAAATTGAGAAATAAGTGGGGGATTTTTTACAAGTAGCCTTTAAAAACTGTATATAGTCTAAGAAAATTTTATGTTGTAGTAGCGTAATTATAATTTTAGCATCCTAACTATCCAAAGAAAACGTAAGTCTTTCCCACCACTACCTATACCAACTTTCTTAGAAAATTCTCCATCAAAGAGTTTTCATTAAATATATTGCTCCAGTCCTAATACAACTTTCTTTACAACTCACCCATCCACCATTATCACCATATACCTCAAATACTTGTAAAACAACCAAACAAAACCAGCTTTACAAAAAATACGCAACTGATATGGTCATTTTCTTCTCTCTCCAAGTTACCTACATTTCCTCTGGAGGCTGCTAATTTCCTGGTCCCACAAAACTATTGCTACCCTGGTCCAGACACTCAGCATTTATAGGACCTCTTGTGGCTGTCAGTTTTCTGTCTGTGGAACCCCAACCATAACCTTCACACTGTAATGTCCTTTATACTTCCTTTAGTGCTAGTTGTTTTAAAAAGACAACTTGTCTTCTGTTTAGGATATTTTAGTCATTACTAAGCATTATCAAATTCAGATTCCTAGAGAAGCTATCATTCCTTCTATCAGCTTCAGTCACCTTCAACAAAGCTTAAATCTTTACTTTTGGAAACAAAATTACTGTTTCTGCTTTCTACTAAAACATAGTACATTCATACTTTGCTTTCTTACTTTAAACTTAATTTGGTCTGATCTTAATCTAATTTTCTCTCCTATTGCTTTATCTCCTATTGCTTTCTTAACAAATTAGTCCATGAAATGTCTAAAAAACAAATTCTTCCATCTGTGGCTTTGCAGATGTATTCCTCATGTCTCTGAGTACCCCACTCTTCCTCTGTTCAACACATACAGCATTAGTGTCTTTACCATGCTAACATTCCTGATGCCCAGCATCCATTACAATGTAGCACAGTGAATATATAGTCTCATCTAGAAAAAAACTATGGTTTTAAGCATCTTTGAACCTTACTCAATACTTAATATAATGTCTTACATGATTATCAACACAATGTTAAGTGTTTACAGTTTTGAGTGAGCTAAGGATCAATGGGATTTAAGCAGGTACTCATCTCATCTACCTTGCTGTACAAGATTTGTTAGAGCTAGTCATGATAAAGTATGATGATACTCTATTAAAACTTTGATTGACACCAAAATTATCATTTTCTGAGTTGTTCTAAAGTAAATGTAGTCTGCCACCATAACTAGATCACAGGTTCTTCCATTTATTTTCAATCCCTCATCCATTTAACGGTTAGTACAGGTATAACAAAATTGTCCAAAGGTATTGTTCAAATGACCTCAACCATTTGAAATATAGAAAAGGATCAGGCTTCTGAGCTAATACTTTTCACAAAGCTAAGGTATTAAACTTTGGGCACTTTCACTTATTGATCATCATTCAACAAATATTTAATTGCCAGACACCATTCTAAGTTCTGTGAATACAACAAAACAGATAAAAACCCTGCCCTAATGGAGCTCACATTCTAGTGGAGGAGAAAAACAATAAGCAAACACATGAATAAATTATATATAAAGTGATTAGTACTATGGAGAAAAATAACACAGAAAGAAGGTAGGGAACACAAACCCACCCCCAGGAGGTTGATATTTTAAACGGGTAAGTGACATGACATTTAAACAAAGACCTGGAAGAGGTAAGAGTGGGCAGACATTTGAGGAACAATGTTCAAGGTATACAGCAAGAGTAAAAGTTCGGGGTGTAAGCTGGTCTAGCATACAGGTGGGACATTAGGGAAGCCATTGTGGCTGAAACAGAGTGTAAGAGAGAATAGGAAAAAAAGGCCAAAGGAATAATAGCAAGATTCTCCAAATCAAAAATTGAGTGTTTGATGTTAAATTTACATATCATTTTATTAAGATTGGTAAGACTTTCTCACTTCAGAGCGAAAAAGGAATGGAATAAACAGTAATCTATTGATGACAGGCACGTCAGCAGAAATAGCTGACAATAATGGAAGAGTTAAGACAACTGACTCTAAGCACCCTGTAATAAATGACGTTAAGTTTTCTTTTTTAAGTAAGCAGAAAATTGCGGAATATTTTCCACACAAAGGGGTTAGAATATAGTGATCGTGCTATAATGGGTCAACATCAATTACTGAGAAGACTACTTTATGTTAACATATAGTGGTTTACATCTCATTCCTTTATCTTAGAGGACACTCAATAAAGTTATTTTTTTTTTTAAAAAAAAAGAAAAAACTCACCTGTACTATCAGCAGAGACTTTATTCAAGCTTAGCTCATCAGTAAGGTCTTCATTTTTAAACTTATTTTTAATATCTCTCACTTTGTTCATTATGGAATCAATTGTCAATTCTCTGCCACTTAAATCCTCAGACTCCATTGCTAAGAAAAAAATTGAACCAGTCATAATTCCTATTTTAACTAACATCAAGGGAAAACACACACACACAAGCCTTTTAGAACCCAGAAGACTAAAGCATTAGTTTTTAGAACACATCTGAATGCAGATATTATTAGCGTAGTATTAGCAGACGTATGCACAAAAACAACGGACACATCTTTGTAATTTGTCCAGCAAGGTTTCACAGTCTAAGTATACCTTTTCTTCCCAATATAACTTCAACGAAGCCACTAGAAGTCATTGCACTACACCAAAATGCTGCCCCCTTTGAAACTTTCAGTTTTTCTTCTAGCCACTGAATGCCTTTCTTTCACTTTTTCCATAATTATTTTTCTCTAGGCCATCTGCAAACTTAGCCATTTTTTAAAAAAATATGGAGTGTTTGCTTGGATTCTGGTAGTGACACATGGACATAAGAATCCTTTTGTTAATGAGAATAACCATTCCTTTATTCACCTGGTTTACATAAATAAATCTTCACGTGCAAGTGCTTTCAAAGCAGAATATGAGCATCACTGGCCTTTATTGATAATTGGGATATCAACAAGTTTGTTCTTGTGCATATCTAACAGAATCATGATTTGCTACCCTAATTATTCTAATATCAAGAATCTACTGTACTTCTGTATAGTGCTCATCTGCATGGTGGTGGTGTTTAGTCAACAAAGTGCAGTCTTTCTGTCAATAGCGTCCTTGTGATTCTCAAACATCAACCCACTCATTCAGAGTCACTGATATCATTGCCAACCCCGTCCTCGAGTTTAACAATGAAAAAGGGGCGATAAAATGGGTGGCAAGGTATCACCCGACATCTTAGGTTTGAAAGCTAACTGTCAGAATGTAACGCGGCCACCACCCCCTCTCCCAGTTCTAATCCACTAGAAAAGACAGTCTTTTGGGAAATGATTTCGTGCGCGGGTGCCCCACCATTCCCTTTCCAGCGAAGTACACACCCACTTCTTACTTCCTCAAGAAAAACTCCGCAAAACCCCACCCACTAGACCGGCCGAGGCAGCAAGGCCTCCCCTCCCCCTCCAGCTCATTTAGCTGTTGCCTATGTCGTCTAGTTGTCTCCGAGCTGCCTCCGCCTCGCCACAAACCCTTACGGACCAGCGCTGAGGGAGAGCCCACTCGCCGGCCACCGCCGTTCCTTGGTGCGTCCGCGAGGCACAACTCACCTACAAGAAGCCCAGCTGAGAAGAAAAGATGGAACCCAAATCCCTTTCCGCAAACAGGTTTGAATTTCCCCGCCGCTATTCCTGCGACCTCCTATTGGTCAATTCTAGTCACGTGGAAGTGTCTGTCGTGATTGGTCTATGTGTATCGAGACAGCCCCTCCTCCTTTGTCTGCCCCGTGAGCGCCGCCCCAGGAAAGTCCTCGGCCTTGACTCCACCCATACGGGGCCTGCAATGGTGGCGTTCTGGCACTCTGCAGGCATTTCCCGGGCGCCTATCAGCCGGCTTTCCTGCACCTTCCGGTTTAACCAGGCCAGATTTTTGCCACTCCCGGGCGAACCCAGCCGGTGAGAGGAAAATAGGGGCGGGGACGGCTGCTCCCAGCATCAGGACCTGAAAGGTGCACCGTGGGTCCGCCCTTCACCCACCCTGCCACCCCACTCCTTGATTCCCCGTCCTCCTCACTGCCGGGCTTAGGAAGGATGTGGCAAGAAAGGATCTTTCACAACACTACGTTCAGCCCTTCCAGCTCAAAAATCTCGGTGCGTTGTGTCCTTGAGCTTCCACTTACGCCCTTCCACTACCCTTAATTGACTCTTTGCTCTGTCTTCAAGCCAGGACTCTCCCCTTTGTCAAATTCTGCGCAGGACTCACACTCCCATCGTGAATCCCCTGCCTGAACTCGCCTTCTGAGCAGCCCTTCTCCGAGCCTGTCCCACTTAAGGGCTCAAGTGTCCTCAGGGTAAAAACACCTCCCTAGTAATCTTCGTTGCTGTGAGGCTGTGCTGTTAAGTGGCTTTGTGGTCCAGGGCAAAGGTTCTCTTCATTTGATAAACTAGAGGAGATGTCTCTGTTGTGCCAGCATTAGGACAGGTTCTATGGTAGGACAGATTGCTTAATTTTGTGTATATGTAGGAAACTACAGCTGTCACTTGTTAACTCTCAAGCTGTCCGTAGAGCCCTCACATTCCCAGCTGTGGATAGCCACCCAGCAAGCATGAGAGCCCTTCATCACATAATGCATCTTTCCATATCTGCTGGGTATGTATTTTTTGCTTCAGCAGAATGAAATGATTTGGTATACTATGGTTGGCTAATCACTGCCTTTGCACCATTGGGTCTAACGCAGCTTTTGCTTGGAGGGAGTGTACCATTCCACCAATTCTTGTTGATATCTTTGATACCTAGTCTCAAAGCTTCCATTTTCCTGAAAATATTGCTGCTGAATAACCTCACCCTAACCTTTCTGTACACTCCCTCCTTTGGTGATCTCCAGTCTTCTGTCTTTACATACAACCTACATGTTGATGATTCCCAAATTTATATCTCCAGCTGAGCTCTCTCTCATGAACTCCATACTCAAATATACATTACCTACTTAACATCCCCACTTAAATGTCTCATAGGCATCCTAAATTCAAATGTACAAAAGCGAGCCCCTGATCTTCCTCCCCAAACCTGCTTCTTACAAAATCTGTAAGACAGCTTTCATTGTTCCAGTTTTTTGAGGCACAAAACCTTTGTATCATTCCTGAACCCATATCCAGTTCATAAGCAGGTTGAGTCGGGTCTAACACAAGATATTCCTGGATTCCTACCACTTCTCCCCACTTCCATTGCTACCAGTTTAGTCCAAGGCACCTTCATGATTTACCTGATGCTACCTGCAGTAGCCTCCTGGCTGGTCTCCCTGCTTCTGCTCTTGCCTCACCTCAAATTATTCTCCAGCATATCAAAGTAATCTTAAATCACATCATGTCACTCCTTTGCTCAAAACCCTTCAGTGCTCCCTGTCTACCTCAGAATAAAACCAGAGTATCTCTGCCATGGAGTTGTGCTGTTCAATACCAGCTTTAGCCACCTGTGGCTATGGAACACTTGAATGTGTCTGGTGTAACTGAAGAACTGAATTTTTAAACTAATTAAACTTACATTAAATTACATCTAGATTTGAATTTTAAAACTTATATTTAGTGTAATTATTGGAAAACTTTTAAGTATACTTGGAACAACCTAAGTATGTGTATCATCTTTTTCAACTGTAAATTTTGTGAGATCTGAATGCAAATTCAGTACTTCCAAGGGAAAATGTCTGAGTTTGAAATGTGCTGTAAGTGTAAGTGTAAAATACATATTGGATTTTGAAGACTGAATATGAAAAAATAATGTAAATATGTTACAGATTATTGATTTTTTGGTTTACATAAATTATTAAAATTGAAAGACATTGTTTAATCTTCTGTCCGTTCTAAGCCCTTCACATATAAAAAAAAATCTTCGGCCGCATGAGCATTCATCAAGCTGCCTACAATAAACACCACTTTTAGTTATTGCAGGTTTCAGTTTAAATGGTACTTGGGGAATACAGAAAATAATTTTTAAATAGTAGTTACAGGTTAAAATAATATTTTTGCTATATTGAGTTAAATAAAATATATTATTAAACTTAATATCACCCAATCACAGACCAGAGGAAACTAAGGAGACATGACAACTAAATGCACTGTGGTATCATGGGTTGGATCTCAGAACAGAAGAACGACATTAAGGGGAAAACTGGTGAAATCTAAATAAAGCCTGAAGTTTAGTTAATTGTAATATACCAATGTTGTTTTCTCAGCTTTACAAATGTACCACGGTAGTGAAAGATCTTAACAACAGGGAAATTGAGTGAGGCGTATACAGCAATTCTCCGTACTATCTTTGCAATTTTTTGTAAATTAAAAATTATTAAAAAGTTAAAAGTTCATGAAAATTTAATTTTACCTGTTTCTTTTTACTTTTTAATATGGCTAATAGAAAATTGAAAATTGCATATATGGCTTACAGTGTATTTCCATTGGACCGTGGTGATCTATAAAATCCTATAGTTTTACCTATCTGACCTATTTATTTATCTTCCTTATTTTCTGACTCTCCACTTCTTACCTTACTAGAATGTAAACGCATAAGTGTAGGCATTTGTGTCTACGTTGTTCATTACAGTATCCTTAGAACAGTGCTTAGAACGGTGCCTGGTACATTGTAGGCACTTGATAAATGTTAGCTAAATACTAACATTTACAACCATTACAGTATTTGAGAATTATATTTCCTTTAACACATTTGTATACTTCTTGCACCATAATTGCTCATTTGGCTTAAACCAACTTTATCTGACAGTGAATAAACTTGTTTATTTTCGGAGTCAAGCCTTCCACAAAACAATACAGTTAGCCAAAAGATTTTGACTTTAAGATGGAAAGTTTCACAATTTTGTCACATAAATGAAAGTTTGGACCATATAACTTTGTCATTATTGTCATGTCACTTTTTGCTAATCTTTGACTATTTTCTCACTATGCCCCAAACTTTGATTTTAGAAACTGTGTCTTATATTTGGATTTACTTTGTTCATGTGCACAGATTAAATTTCTGATCAATAAAAAATCCAGTTCTTACAGTGTGCATTCGGTTATGCACTGCTTTCTGGTGGTTTATTCTGGGATAAATTTACTAGTGTATGCTGCATATTGGAATGATGTGAGCTTAAAAAAAAATAGACCTGGGCTGGGAATGGTGGCTCACGCCTATAATCCTAGTACTCTGGGAGGCCGAGGCAGGCGGATTGTTTGAGCTCAGGAGTTGGAGACCAGCCTGAGCAAGAGCAAGACCCCGTCTCTACTAAAAAAATAGAAAGAAATTAGCTGGACAACTAAAATAGATATAGATATATATACATAAAATTAGCCGGGCATGGTGGCGCATGCCTGTAGTGCCAGCTGCTTGGGAGGCTGAGGTAGTAGGATCACTTGAGTCCAAGAGTTTGAGGTTGCTGTGAGCTAAGCTGACACCACAGCACTCTAGCCCGGGCAACAGAGTGAGACTCTTGTCTCAAAAAAAAAAAAAAAAAGAATAAAAAAAATAGACCTGTATGAACACTATCAGAAAAGCAAACAATCACAGAAAGGACCAACCAAGCCTTGCCCACAGGAAAAAAAGATGCCAAGGAGAGCTAACAAAGTACTTCATAGATTATGAAGAACAACAGCAATGACAGCTTAGATTATGTTCTAACCAATAAAAACAGCAGTGACCAGTTGGAACCACTACTTGGATATCAGGTATTATTTAGCCATTCAGTAACAAATTATGTTAACAAATGACAGAATAAAAGGATTCTCATCTCCTATTTTTCTTTTTTCTCCATCAGGAAGAATACTATTCAAACTGACAATTTTATAAACAAGTATAGTTGAAACTCTTGTCAGGTCAGGTTATGTAAGAAAGGCTTTTAAATTTCATCCAAGTTCTCTGATACAAATTTTTAAAAATTGTATCTATATATTTTCGGTCTCTGCTATAGAGAAAGCACCCCACATAGCTGGTTAACATATCAAAATATTCTGGAAAAACTAAACAAACTATTGGAAAAATTTATAAATATAATCCCTGGAGCGTTGTTGGCAATCTCTGAATGTCATAATAAATAGAAGCAATGATAAAAAACCAGAAATGGCCAGGCACAGTGGCTCATACCTGTAATCCGAGCACTCTGGGAGGCGAAGGCAGGAGGATCACTTGAGGTCAGGAATTCGAGACTAGCCTGCGCAAGAGTGAGACCCCATCTCTACTAAAATAGGAAAAATTAGCCAGGCATGGTGATGCGTGCCTGTAGTCCCAACTACTCAGGAGGCTGAGGCAGTAGGATTGCTTGAGTCCAGGAGTTTGAGGTTGCTGTGAGGTAGGCTGACACCACAGCAATCTAGCCCGGGCAATAGAGGGAGACTCTGACGCTCCCTCCACCCCCCAAAAAAGAAAACCAGAAATGAACAAGTGTACTTCTTGTAAAAGGTAGAATTTGGAAGTTATGGATCTATATAATCTTGATGTAGATTTTTTAGGCCAACTATGGGATAGATTATAGAATTGTTTGGAGGCAAAGATCTCTTGATACCAATGTGAATTCATTAGGAATAAGCCATATAGACTATACTAAATTCTCACTTAGATTTTTTCTAAATTTAGAAAAGAGAAGGCCATAAATATAAAATGTCTTAACTTTGGCAAGAGAATGATAAAGACTCTCTTGTGGTTTTTATGGAGAAGAGAGAAGTACATAATTTCCATGCTGTTAATGTGAGGTGATTCTGCAGCTCTGGATCATTGTTCTCAAAGGGCACTTCTTACTGGTTTGAGGAAAACTTCGAGTTGGTACCTAGTGAAAGGCCTCAGAACTCTTCTTGGTCTTACTCTAAATCGCATATTTTATCTGTGTGACAAACTTAGAAATAATGCTTGTTAATTTTTCACTATTAAAGCAAAAAAGACAAAATTAGAAGAGAATTAAAGAGGACAAAATTAATATGAAACTTCTATGGATAAATGTAAAAATGCACATTTAAATTTATAAATGTAAAAATGCACCTTTAAATTTATAAAAATAAAATCCTCAAATACAGAATTAGAGTGCAGCTGAGATGAAGAATCATAGCCCAGATTTATTCTCTGGAAACCACAACAACCAAAAACTGTACAAAAATAAATCAAACAATAGTTCTCAAACATCAGACATCAGGCAGTACAGAACAATGATGCTTAAAAATAGGAAAAGAAACATAAGATTGTCATAAGATTGTCCCCAGATTACTTCCTGGGGAGAGTTTCCAAGGTGCAGTATAGAAAAAGAGAGGCATTCCCCCTAAGTTAAGGAGATGGAGCTCAGAGTCTGTAGTGGCCAAGGCAGCTAAAGTTCACAGTACAGAGTACCAGAGGAAATAGAGCAGACCAGAAAGAGAATTCTAAAAATCTGCAGAGGATACTCTTGAATCTCCAGCTGGGTAATGATAACTGCATGTGTGTGAGGCAAATTACAACCAGAAGAAAGGATTAGAGGGAATAATCCCTGTAGTTCATAAAGGGCAAAGGATAGTTCATGTTCACAGAGCAACAGGTAAAGGACTCATGATATTGCCTCAGTACTGGGGCAAAAGTAGCCCTAGATGAAAGC
>RJWJ010047209.1:0-11025 GCA_004363605.1 Indri indri
CCCCTTGGCCTTTGAATAGCTTCACTGTAATGTGGACCTCTTTTCTCCTTGTACACTGTAAAAAACAAAAAACTAAAGTTAGAGCTATTTCATTCACTTCACCTCAACTTTCTGAAGAAAATACAACAAAAGCAGGACCAGGTCACTATTACTGCTTTTTCTGATGGCCATTTCCAAGAAGACATTTTCTGAACACTCCAGCACCAACAAATTCGAGTGTGCTATTCACTACATACCTATAACAAGGTAAGACTAAACTAAGAAAGAAATAGTAATAATAAACACATTTTTCTACCTTAAATAAAATAGTACTGGGTAGTGCCTCTGTGAGTTTGGAACTGCCCATATGGAGATAAAAATATGCATGTATATGTTGTTTTTCTCAAATAATGTGAATTGGCCGTTTCTGAATTCTTGACTGATCTGAGCAATCACAAATTCATTCCATTAGTATATAATGTTCTATTGTTTGAATAGACCAAGTTTTGGAGCCCTGGAAGACCCTCTCTCTCAAAGAATATATTTTAACAGTCTCAATGTTCTATCACTAGGCTGAGGTTTTGTTATTAAGATTCCCACGACTACGTAACTCTTTTTTAGTTACCTACCTTTGCTTACTCCAAACCATAAATACAAAGAATATGAAGCTAAAAAAAAAAGCAAACTGGGACAAATAACACACTTTGCTTTTCTCTTGTAGATGGTCTTTTTCATAATAGAGCAAGCGTATTATGGATACTAGGAAATGAGCGCATTTGAAGAGAACAAACTTATTTCTTTCCTTGAATATTTATGTACAATTCTCATTGGAATCTTCGAGAATGATTTAAAAAAAAAAAAAAGAGAGAGAGAGAGAAATTCATCCAAAATCAAATGAAACCATTGCAGAGTTTTCAGATATAGACACTAATTTTGAATGCTTGGTTTTTTTGCACCAGAAAGAATTTTGTTTCCTCATAACCCAGGCCGTTCTCGCTTGAAAACTTTAATTTCAAAGCACAAACACAACTTTCCCAAAATCTTCTGTTCTAGTGCCTACTATGGATACTTTCATAGGGTTACTTATAAAGAGCTGCATAATCCAAAGAAAGCCAGAATGTTGTTGTGTATTATTAAGCTCAAAAGAAAGCTCCCTATGCAGCAACAGGAAGCCATAGGCAATTAACACTGCAAATTGAAAGGTTTAGAATCTTTGCATGACCTTTAAAGGGCAACACAGTTGCCCATTCACAGGCATTCAATTATAGAGTGACGAGTTCATAGCAGCAAAAAAAAGTAAAAATATAAAAATACTTAGTAAAATAAAACTTGCATTCATCAAAAGCTACTTTGAACTTTCCAGGCTTCACGTGGAGAGTAATCTTTATGTAGCACAAGGAGACTTGTTTGGCTGGTTGTCTTCATTTCGTCACAGGACTAAATTCAGCCTATCACCATAATTGCTAGAATGTAACATTATCACATTATTGAATCTCTCTGTAAAGAGTTTCCAAAATCTACTGCATAAAACCACAGTATAAAAGAAGCAATATAAATATAAATTTAATTGGATGACTACATTTGTGCTATTGCTAGGGGAAAGGAAGATGTACCTTCACTAACTGGCCATTCAGGGGAGATCGTAAAACAATTACAGCTACTGTGGAGTAACTTAGAAGACTAAAGGAAGTGATTAAAAAAGCTTTATCTAATATAAACAGATAAGCTTTTATTTTTTGTTATGTATCTCATACCCCACATAAACCACTTTGAACAAAATGGAATATTCTCCTTATAGCTCATAGTTTTCATGTGATGTCCAAGCAAACTGGAAGTCATATTTTCCAATGGCAATACCAATCAATTGCCTGAATAGTCCATTGACTAGCTTGCCTATCATTACAGCACAGGAGGAAATCCAACATATCCATGTGGTATACACACACTAAGATGGATTTTGGAAATCTGACATAAATTTTGAGTATAATATCAGTATGCTTCTGGAAAATTTGTAGATATCATTTGTAAACCAGAATAGTATGTTCCAATGTAATGCATAGTTTGTGTTTTGACTGTGAAGTCATATATTTAATAAAGATGGCATACAGATAAATTCAGTATTTAAACTATGTTGAAATTTCCAGCTGCAGTGTCAATAAACACATCCAAAGTGTTCCTACATAGAGGGCAAAATTGATTTTTTTTTTTTTTTTTTTTTGCATTTGTAGCCTAGCAAGTCCCTCCAAAAGAAAAGCTGAAGAGAAAAATATACTGTATGTAACAGTGGCACAAACAGTAAAACTCAATTATAAACAACCTTGTTAACAATGGACATATTTGTACTGCAGGTCAAATCATACAATATATTGAAAAACTATGTACCTAAAAATGTAAACTTTTTACAAAGTTGTTTTTGCCTCCCGCCTTAACACAAAACCAGTATTTTACACGGGTGTAATTAAAAGCATATGTATGTATGTGCATATATATGTATAGATAGAGATTATATATAGAGGTAGATATGGCAGAGAAATGTATTTAAATACTACTTTCTTCACATTCTAATAAGTCTAAACATTTCTCTTAAAATTTCTGTAGGAATAAGTAGAAGACAAGAATTGTTAGTTTTATTTCATTGACAAGAACATTGAATCACTGTGCTAAACGGATAAAATCAGACCTTCTGAAAATTACCCACTAAGTCAGTGACCAATGACAACTAAAAAACAGAAACTAACTTCTAGGTGTCTGCTAGGCCCACCTATCTATCTCCCATTTCAGACTGTGTTCCAAACCTAAAGTAAAACTGTTCTCTAAAAAGACTCATGGTAACTCAATGTGACATTATTCCTTCTCTTCCAATGGAATAAATAAATAGTTCAATGTGCTCCAAGTAGCTCAAAATAAAGTTAACCAAAGAATTTTCAGACAAAATGGCAAATTCACCATATTACACAGTATTATAAAAGCAATGGTTCAAAAGCAAGATATATCACGTAAAACGTTGTGCAAGCATGTGGTCCAGATATGAGGTTGATTCAGCTGGTTTGGCCTTCATATCTAGCAGCAGCCATGCTAATACCATTTCTTCTCTCTGCTTTGATGGAGCCCTACTAATAACAGGTTGATGAATTGTATTTGTAAATGTCAGGCATAGATCAAAGGGGACTATGTTGGATGCTTATTTTACTTTGACTTATGATTTTTCACCAAGAAAACAAAACTGCATTGTACAAAGTTCCTTCTTTTTACTTGACTCTTCAATGAACAAAACAGCTGCAGAATAATGCGACTTAATGAGGCATCCCTAATAAAATACTGCAGAAGTAAAAGCAGGGGCACTGAACTGTTTGCACTCTGGTTGCTTCATCTTTTCAAATATTAGAAATAACTGATGACACTTAGGAACATTCCTTGTTTGGGACATGCATTAAAGAGTTCATCAGTAAATATGTTCATCAATTTGCAGCCACAGCTGAACTTGGGCACCATCTGACAGTACCTTTTCTTAGGGCCTGAGATAAGAAATGTCTGGGAAATGCTAGAGAGGCACATCTTACCCTTCCTGTGTAGGGTAATCCATAACCTGTAATTAGTGCTAAATCAACCCTAAAATGTACTTGTACATTTTAACAAAAAAATATATTTTAAAATGGTCATCAAAGCGCTATACTGAAGATACTGGATCTAGGACTACTAAAATTTTCTGATAAGGTATAAAATAATTTTTATGAAATTTTCTATCACACCCTAAGTTTCATCATTGTATAAATTTTAAAAAAGGAAAAGTGGCCATGTCTAAAAACATATCTTTTTACAGCCATGTCATCAAATTTTATAACTTGGTGGTTAGTTAACACTATAATGCAGTCTCTAAGCGATATGTATCTATTTGGGCACAGATCTATAGGCATCTCAATGAATCTTCATTCTCCAATTTGTCATTGTTAAAATAGCTAATATTTTTCTGATTCAACATCACACATGCTCAGAAACCTTAACTCCTCTCTAGCCTAACTTGTAGCATGATATAGGTGTTTCCTTTAATGTCAAGATTTTTTGGTTCTTCTGTAAGAGACACATATCATAGCACTATACATAAATATGCAAGCATCCTAAACTACTAAATTTTTTAAAAGCAAGAAAAGAACCAAGATTTTAATCTACAAAATGTCTAATTTGAATAAAGCAACACATTGCAACTGTGTTTGCCTCTTAAAAGACTACCTGTGCCTAACTAGTCAGTTGGCAGTGACTAGTCATTGCCTTCATAGTCTTATACTATCAATAAATAATGCAACCCAATTGTTTTCATTGAAAACTAGGAAAATGAAAATAAAATAAGCTCCAGTGTGGTTACTGATGGCTTGAAAAATTAGAATTCTAAAAAGGTCAACCCAAACAATTGACTGAGGATGAGATTCAGAAGAGAATAAGTAGAAAGAGAGACAAACATGTCAGATCGGTTATTTAAAATATAGGATGTTAGGTGCCAATTTTGAAATTGCAAATGATTCCACAGTCTGAGAGTACATTTGCAAACATGGAAAGGCTGGAGTACATACAAATAATCTCAAAGCTCTGGTTTTTAAAAGCTTTCAAAGTGTTTTTAATCTCCTTTGCTAGTTATTTTGGTTTAACACTTTACACAGAAATCTTAATTACTCATTTGTCTTAACTTATATTGCCTAATAGAGCAGTTTTAGAGTGTTAATTGATAAGAGTTTGAATGTTGATGTCTAAAACAATCTTGTTGGGGAGACAGGAACCAGATAATGATCATCCAGTCAATAGTCATTGAAATTCATCTTGTCCTGAGTGAAGGACCCTCATACACTACGTGCTTCAGGGGCACTTTTCAGAGTAAAGGTTGCAAACAGGTTTGAGGGTTTTGTGGGTTTTTCTCCACAAACAATTTTGTAAAATTCAAGAAGAGATTTCACACTTACAGAACGAGAATGTTTTCTTTTCTGTCTTACTGCCACAAGCCAAACTCGCCCAGCACAAGGTGAAAAGAGGCTAGCCGCTATAGTAACATAACTACACATTTGATTCCAAACGCTTCAGGCAATTGTTTAACGCTCTGTCAGGAGGTGGAATACTGAATAGTCTACCCGAGGCCTCTGCGAGCAGCTATGGTTCGTCCTTTCAAGTGCAGACTGGAAAGCTCAACCTACAGTTCTGGAAGAAATAGGGCGAAGGATCTCAAACTTTTCCTTTGCAAAGGCAGTTTCTGGAAATAACACGTTCCCCACTGATAAGCGAAGATCAGTAGCCTAAAGAAAATACTTCTTGGTAGGCATCTGGCCTTTCAGAATAGAAGGGGGAAGGGACAGCAAAGCAGTAGGGCGGAAAAACCGCATACTAGTAGCAAGATTTGAGAGACATCTATCCGGAAAGAAATTAAAAATCATTAGTTTCCCAAAGCCGTTCTTTTTCTGAACGCTGGTCATAAAAGGATCCTTCACTGAAGCTCTCTCCTAATGGCTTTTACAAAAGCTTTATTTCATTCAGTAATAAAGCGTCCGTTCCCAAATCTAAACAAATCTTTAAAGAGATGAAGCTCAGGAACTTATCAGAATGATTCTTTACGAAAATAGTTAGAGATGGAGAAATCAATAGTCTCATTGAAACGCCCACCCTCTGCAGACAGGCCTGAGAATTAACTAATCAGAAGTGGACAGAAAGTGGGGATTTCAGAGAGGGGACCTGACACATCCCACTGATCCTCCCTGGAATACGACCCCCCAACTCCTTATTAGGAGTCCAAAATGGTTACCAGCCGGAATTGGTCTGGGTGAGGAATCAAAGTAAAACCCACTTCAATCCTCTACCGGGTCGCTTGCTGTGTTAGGAGAAATGGGGCAGAAAAGAGAGGGAGGGCACCGCTCCTGGAGCCTCCCGTCGCACGCTCTGATCCCCTCTCGGCGTCCCTCTGCTCCTCCCTACCCCGACCGCCAGCAAGGGGGTCGCTGGCTGCTGGACCAGCACCTACCCTCGCCTCTCGCCTTCCCCGGGAGAACCCCCTACAGTCCTGGGCTCCCGAGGAAGGGGAGGGGAGACGTGTGCCCACAGGGGTTCTGGCCCGCGGTCCTCCAATTGCCGCTCGCGTCCCCAGAGCTGGCCGGCTACCCGAGGCGCGGCTCGCACCTACCTGCAGCACGGCTTCCCGGTGGCGGCAACACCTAGCGATGCTCCTGCAGCTTCCGCGGGCCGGCGCCAGCCTTATCGCTCTTGCATCGCTTCCAAGATGCCAATCCGCCGTCACCATCCAGGGGCATAGGGAACCGAAGGCTGGTGCTGTGTGCTCGTGGAGGGCGTGTGAGTGTGGCCCTGAGCGTGCGAGTGTGCGCGCGCGTGTGTGCGCGTTTCCTCCTCCGATGGCAAAGAGGGATCAGGAATCTCTTGACACCCAAACTGAAAGCAGTTGTGGAAGATGGAGTGCGCGCGCCAGATCTCTTTTCCCCTCTCTTTATTCCACACTGTCAAAGTAATCAAAAGATTTGTTTACTGAGGCAACGCCAAAGTCCCGAAGCCCTTGGCAGCGCCCGCGGCCGCCCGCAGTCCGCGCCGGGTGCGCGCGGTGCGCTCAGCTCCCCCGACTGCGAGAATCAGGGCGGTCTCGCTGCAATTACCGCTCTTATTCCATCTCCGATTTGTTTGCTTTTAACGCCGAGTACAGACTTTGCCGCCCGCCTCACGTTGTCTCTCCCTCACACGCACACACACTCGCACATCCTCTGTTCCCTCTCTCCCGCCCGCCCTCTCGTTCTCTGGGGAAAGGCAATTGGACGGAATGATTCACCTTCAGGGAAGCAGCCTCCGCCACGTACTTCTCGACTTCCCCGGCTCTCGCAGGTGCCGGGTCTCCGCGGTGGAGGAGTCGCTCGGGGCCGGATGAGCAGAGGCTCTGAGCCTGGCAGACGTCTCCCCGCAAGACGCCCGTGTTCCTCTGTCCCGGTGCCCCGGTTCCCGCGATTCGCAGACAGGTCCCCGCTGGTTCCCTCGGAGACTTCGCGCCGTCAACTCGAGCCCCCTTAGCAGCAGCTCGCGGCCAGCCGCAGCCGCTCGATCCCGCCTTGCAGCGCTGCGGGCGGGGCTCCGCGCAGCCCACCCGCGGCCCCTCTAGGCATCGTGGGCCGCCAGGAAGGGAAACCCGCCGCGGTCCCCCTGTCACCAGTGCCCTGGCACCGTCACCGCCCAGAAGGTGCGAGTTCCAATATCGAACACAAGCGAGCAGGTGTCGCCTGTGTCACCTCGCTAAAGGCGGGAGGGGAGAAAAAAGGGGGCGGAGGAGGGGGCTGAGGAAACAAATCCAAATCACCGGAGGAGAAAGAAGCCGTTTGGCAACTAAAGCCTCCTCTCCGCGTCCCGCGCCAGTCGCTGTACTGTCAAAAGACACTGACGGTGAGCTTTTGGAAAGTCACAGTAAAGGACAGAACCCCCTGTTCCACTCTGGAACCCTGTTCCACCCAGCCTGGCCGCCCGGGCAGTATGGAGTGACCGGCCCCCGCGTATCGTGCAGAGCGAATGCACGGAGAGAATAGGTCCTGACACTCCAGGTTGAGTTGAGCAGTAAAATGGGATGGCAGGACCAGGCAGCGTTGCCTGCCTCCGTCTCTCTCCCGACGGCCAGTTCTGCTAGCTCCGGCAGCTGCTGCTGAGAGCAAACAACGGTCCTGCAGAAAAAGAAGAGACAGTTAAAAAAAAAAAAAAAAAAAAAAAGAGGCGGATATTGGTGTAAAAGCTGGACTATGTCTCCCTCTAGAGGGAGAACCGAGTTAGAAAGCTTTACTGGATGTAAGTAGAACGCCAATTTCTCCACAAAGAGAAAGACACTATATGGTTTCAGAGCATTTTGCATTTTTACGAATTACAACTTCTCATGGATTTAGAGGGAAGATTGCACTGCAGCCCTATGTAAGTAAAGTCCTTGCTAAAGGATCTTTAGAATATTTACGGAAATTTAATAGCACGACCCTGGAAGATCACATCCTTACGTGTTTGGTCAAATAGGATGTTGGTTTAAGCAGTGTGCATATGAGCTCAAATGAAGGGTCTTTTTAGGCTCACTTTGAACATGTTTGGTGATGAGCAAAACCTCAATGTAGTGATTATAGCAGAAGATTATTCATAAATGAATAAATATTGAGAATGGATTGAGAAAAAGAATATCTGAAACGAAGAAAGAGAATGCTGACCCAGGAAATTTACAGTTCCTTACAATGAGGGATAACCAAAAGATCTTGTTTTGGAACCAATATTCATACCTCTTATTCAACTAGACTAAGAATTATCGAGATAGCTAGATTCCTTCCAGCTCTAAAGTTTTGTGCTTTTGTAGCTCTAATTCACTGAAACCATTGACAATCTAGGTATCACATGCTCTCTTCACCAGCTCTAAAATAAAGGTAATATTACTTACAAATAAACACAGAATATACGCTTCACTTAGAGACTGTATCTTAACATGTTTAGTAATTCAACTGTATTTTGTATCTAAAAGACATGAAGTCATTTAATTAAGTTGAGGAGGTTGTTTAATAAAAGATAACACTGCAGATTTTATAAGGTTTGGTTACTTCAGCCAAGGTCAAGCTAGGGGACCTAGAATATTTAGAAATCAAAATATCTAAAATAAAATATTTAGATTTTGTGAACTTACTATTTGAATTGAGGGTTTGCTTTCAAAATGTTTCTGTATATTTAAAAAGTTAAAACATGTATTAAAGTTACAATTAAACACTTTGAATTTTTGGAGTTCTATTTTAACTTGATAATTTAATTTAGTATAGGCTTAAAGAAAAAATTTATTTAAAAAATAACTGAGACTAATTGAAGTCATTTAAAACAAGGCATCAAAACTAAATAATGCGAGTTTTACTATTTTAACTAATTGTACTATAGTAGATGAGTTGGTCTACCACATGGCAATCATTTGTTTCCAAGGTACCCTCAAATGGTCTCTTTCAAATGATTCATGTCATGTGATCAAGGCTTATTTCATCGCACTTACATAGTAACTTACTTCCTCCGGGAGCAGAGTTTACGTTTTAAAACACCTGACACTTTCTTTGCAAATCTTACAGTAATTTTCTGTTTGCTGTGTTAAATAGTGGGGTGGAATCTGAGCAGGAATGACATTGGCAACCTGGACCATGGACTGGAGGAAAAGCCACTTATAAATTCATTTTAGAACATTGGTTCTCCTTTTTCACAAAACAATATAAAGCATTCATTATAATACTTCTAGCTGCTAATTCCTTAGCTCTTTGTGGTTACAGGAAAATCTATAATTTTATCATATTGTTAAAACTTAATTTTTATTGGTTAAGTGTAGAACATTTTCATCCTTATTTTCTTAATTAAATCCACTGTGTTCTTACAAACATATGAATAATTTATTAAAATGAATAAATGTCTAAATTTTTTTGCATGGGAGAGGTCTCTTCTGGTAAGAACCAGAAAAACTGCTAGACAAATTCTGAAAAAGCTGTAACACAAAATGGATAAATTAAGTTCAAAATATAACCGAATTTCCTATACAAACTTATATGATGCTGACATTCTGTAATAACTTTTGTGCATTTTGTAAATATCTAGATAAATCATTCCCAATAATTTTTAGATCAAGGTATTCCTATTTCTAGCACCTCCTCGATTTTGGAACAAAATCTTTTGCATTCTCTTCAAAGGGAAGAGAATGGCAAATACTCCCTTAGTTTAATAGAAATCTTGAGATGATAATTCTTAGCATCTACAGGCAGAGATGTGGCAGGTTCAGCTCCAGACCACCACAAATATTGCAATAAAGCAAGTTACACAAATTTTTTGGTTTCCCGGTACATGTAAGAGTTATATTTACACTATGTTGTAGTCTATTAAGTATGAAATAGCATTATACCTTTTTTAAGAGTACATATCTTAATTTAAAAGTACCTTATTGCTAAAAAAGGTTAATGATCATCTGAGCCTTCAGCAAGTCCTACTCTTTTTGCTGGTGGAGGGTCTTGCCTCAATGTGAATGGCCGATGACTGATGAGGCAATGTGGTTGCTGAAGGTTAGCTATGGCAATTTCTTAAAATAAAACAACAACGAAGTTTGGTTCACTGACTGACTCTTCACAAAAGATTTCTCAGTAGCATGCAATGTTGTTTGATGGCATTTCACCCACAGTAGAATTTCTTTTAAAATTGTAGTCAGTCCTCTCAACCCCTGCCACTGTTTTATCAACTAAGTTTATGAAATATTCTAAATCATTTATTGTCATTTCAACAGTGTTCACAGCTTCCTCACAAGGAGTAGATTCTATCTCAATAAACTGCTTTCTTTGCTCATCCATAAGAAGCAACTTCTCATCCATTCAAGTTTTATCATGAGATTGCAGCAATTCAGTCACATCTTCAGGCTCTACTTCTAATTCAAGTAGTTCTCTTGCTATTTCCACCACATCTGCAGTGACTTCTTCCACTAAAGTCTTGAACCTCACAAAGTCAACCATGTGGGTTAGAATCAACTCCTTCTAAATTCATGTTGATGTCGATATTTTGACCCTCTCCAATGATTATGGATGTTCTGAATGGCATCTAGAATGGTTTCTCTCCAGAAGGTTTTCAATTGACTTTGCCCAGATCCATCAGAGGAATCACTGTCTGTGGTAGCTGTAGCCTTACGGAATGTATTTCTTAAATAGGAAGTCTTGAAAGTCGAAATTACTCCTTGGTCCATGGGCTGCAGAATGGACATTGTGTTAGCAGGCATGAAGACAACGTTAATGTCCTTGTACATCTCCATTACAGCTCTTGGATGACTAGGTGTAATGTCAATAAGCAGAGATATTTTGAATGGAATCTGCTTTTCTGAGCAGTAGATCTCAACAGTGTGAATAGTGGGCTTAAAATAGTCAGCAAACCATGCTATAAACAGATGTGCTGTCATCCAGGCTTTGTGTTTCCATTTATAGAGTACAGGCAGAGTAGATTTAGCATAATTCTTAAGAGCCATAGGATTTTCAGAATGGTAAATGAGCATGGGTTTCAACTTAA
>RJWJ010047210.1:0-11016 GCA_004363605.1 Indri indri
ACCTGCCACATGCCTGCTATAGGGAGGATAAGTAATATTTAATACATATGTATTGGTGTATGAGTTACAGCTTTTATATCATCCCAGAGTTTTTATTACTGTTAATAATCCTTTTAAAATATGTACTGTATTTTTAGTATTATGACTCTATATATTACAGAAGTGGACCTTTAGCAAATCCTATGAAAGAAATAGGTGAGGTTTTTTTTTCTGTTTTTTTTTTAAATTTTTTTTCTGTTTTTGGTTTGTTTTGATTTTCCTGGAAAGCACCAATGCCTTCTGGTTCAGACTTGGAGGAAAGACTAATTAAGGCAGGAGAGATATAATTCCTTTATCTCTTCTGGAATAAAGAGCACTGCCAGTTTATTGGTGACAACTGCAATTTTATATTAGAGTTTCTTATTAATTGAATTTATATAATGAAAAATGCTTCTGAGATAAATACACTTTGGTTAATGCCCAGGTACATGTCAAGTTCAGATATTCCCTACAAATTTTTCATGCAAGTACATAAATATCTGGGTTAAAGAATCCTTGTAAGACAACATTATAAATATTTAAACAGGCTGGACCTTCATAAATGGAAATTTTTAAATTCTTATTAAATTCTCCTACAAAAATTCTATAAAAATAAAGTTTATTTTTCTGCAGTTTAACTGTATATTAAATTTATTCCTATTTATTATCCTTTCAAGTTTATCAATAAGTTTAATGTTTTTATGTATCTCAGAAATTTCTTTTTATTTCTAAACACCAGGAGATTCTACAATTTTCTAGGTATCAGTATGTTAGGAAAAACAGAGAACCATATTGAGTCAATACAGCAGAGTGGTGAAAACCATTAGTTTTGAAATCAAGTACACCAGATTTGAGTTGTGATTTTAAAACATGTCAACAGTAACCATGGTCAAGTTAGTTAACATTTCTGAATATCAGTTTCAGTACAACTCTTTAATAATATCTTTCTGTTAAAGAGAAAAGCTGAATATGGAACCTAAAGGCCTACTTTAGAGATTAAAAGATACAATTAGTTTAAAGCAGTGATTAGAACCTAACTAGCATTTATCAGTATTGCATACTTTATCTTATTTGCTATATAATACCTTGTAGAAGAAAAGATTTTAATATAAACAAATTTAAGTCCATTCTATTATTTTAAATTCTACATGTTTGTTGCTATCCCTTTAAAATATTAATTTACCATTAATACAAAAGTCAAAATACTTCCCCATGACTTACATTTCTACCTGCAAATTCTTTTGAGCATTGCTATTATAGTGACCTCCAAAATGTATTCAAAACTTAGATTTCTTAAATGTGAGTTTATTATATTTTTTAGTTTCTAGCTAGTTTTTCAGAGAAACACATATCAAGTGTTAGAAAAACATAGCTGGAAAAATAAGATCCTGTATTCAGCAATTGTTTTGCAAAAATATTTTAGAGATGTATCAAATGATACACATATCAAGTGATACAATAAAACTAGTAGGAAAATCAAATCCTATATTCTGAAATTGATTTTACTAAAAATATTTTAGGGATATATCAGTTTCATGAAATAATATTCAATTCTAGAAAAAGCGTGCAAACAGGTAAAAGTCTGTGCAAAATATTCAGTTTTGTGAGACTTAATATTCTGTTCACAAAAAATTAAAATACACAGATGGTCAAAGTACACAGGATCTTTGGAAAGTCTTGCTCCCTAATGCCTCTGGGTGTGCTGTGCTTTGTTTGTCAAAATGGTGTCAAGTCTGTTAGAACAGCTTGGCCAGTTTTGACAGAATTCATTCCTAAATTAAAGATAGAAAGAGGAAGCTTGTAGTTTAGTGGGGGAGACTTGAGTGCTATTACCAGCTCTCAATGAGCAAGTTATATCTCACTGCATAATTTACACTTCTTTCTTTTCATAAAGAATATAATTATTCTCAGTTTCATTTAAAACCTAACCATTCATTTTATTTAGCTTTTTAAAAAAATTATAACATGCACATACAGTAAAAACAATGTGATTAAATTTAATATTTCATTAGATATAAATTTGAATCACAGAAAAGTAGATTTGAATTCTGATTCTGCTACTTACCTGAATGACTGCATGATCCTTGAAAAAAGTTTTTAATCAAATACAATATAATAAGATTTTGATCAATATTTCACAACAGAACTACAAAATATCGATCAAGGTGCTTAGCAAGTGCTTAACAAATTGAGCCTCAGTTTGTACAAGTCATTCTTTTTGTAGTTGTTGTTATGGATAGGCTAAAGTCATGAACAAGAATCCTGTTTACCATATTTAATTAATAGGGAACTGAAGACCACTAGGAAATTACACTAACAAAAATTGCTGTTGAATTAAACTAGCATTTATTGAATATCCACTGTAGACACACCCAAAGTTAGGTATTATATGCATATTACGTCACTAACATGGCCACCATTTAATAGATGGGGAACCGTATAAGCTAATAGAATAAGTATCTTGTTCAATTTTTATCTTTGTAGAAAATATTCAGCCCACCACTTAAACCTAGGCCTGTTTTCAAAACCCTTGATTATGCCCTTAAGAAAGATTACCTCTGACCTTCCATTTTAGAGTTTATACATGGAAGGAGATAGATAATTAACACACAAAAAATGACATTAATAATGTTTTTAGACTATGAGAAGCTGGTGACAATAAGAAAGAAAGAGAGGAGTAAGAAGTGGGGTGTGTATAGTTGATGGGACTGTGATTATCATCACGTACACCTGAATTATTTTTCATTATGATATTAGAGAAAACCCATGAGTATACTTGCAAAATAGAACCAATGCTACACACAGAACATCAGTTAAGTCAAGCAAAATGTTTCCATTGAGAGGAGTGAAGAAGAAAGAGAAGTGAGGAAAGTGAAGTGGCAACAGGAATTAGAAAAAAGATGTCATTGAAATTTCTGGAACTCCAATGGCAGCCTTCACCTCTTTCACTTTTTTCCCTGCGGCTTGCCCTGCTTAAAATACCATTTATGACATTGCTTAATATAAGAAGAAAAGGATGAATTTTTCAGAGAGATGTTTTTGGTTAACCTATCTGGAAGACTGACACATGATTTTGTATTCTTCTATAAATGATATGTTGGTTTGGAGGTATTTCTTTCCTTTCCCCAGTGGCTTCGCTAATGATTTTATTCAAACATCTCATATTAGACTTGTAGATAAGGTAAAGAAATACGAAAATTTCCTTCACAGGAAAAAAAGAACTTTACTGCACTTTTTTTAATAAAAGAAAGATTGAAATGGGATTAGCTGAATTGAAAGATAATATATATGAGTAAGGGGATCATAGTAGGAAGAAAATAGGTAAAAGAAAGACCAAATACATTTTAAGACTTTTAACCAGATAATGCTATCATTAAAGAATAAGCTTGTCTGAATTCATGTGTGTGTGTGTGTGTGTGTGTGTGCGCGCGCGTGCGTGTTTCCTAGCAAAAATTATATCATTGAAATTTGTGCATCAGTCGAAAGTTTTCTAATGTAAAACTTTCCACCTCGTCAATTCTTACATGTGAGAAATGTCCTAAAAGACCCATTCTCCCTCATAGTACAAAAAAATCACCTAAAGACTAATGCAGTAATGCATGGAGCAAAACGATGTAACTGTTCAATCAAGAGCAGTTATTAATTTGTTTCAGTTGGATGCATATCCTAGAAAACTGTTTATGCGGGTCATTCAAGGAGTGAGAGAAAGAGATCACTCAGCCTAAGGGAACATAGCAGCGAAACATTTTTAAACAACATGTGTTCTTAAGCACTACATAGTATCACTTTCACAAGTTGATATTCAGAAAGAATAAAAAGAAAAATTGTAACAAATTTCTTTTTGCTTTTTAGCTTTTCTTCAAATATTTTAAAAGAAACAGTAGCAATTAGAGAAAGTTTCTACCTTCCTAACTTATTTCTCCTAATGCCTATAGGAGTAATCAATGGAAAAATATATTGCTGCTACGCAAGGTGGCATTCTTATACTTACATGATGGAATTCTTGCATGCCGTTTGGCTTTTAAGTCATAAATAATTAAAATATGCATTGCCACTTTTTTGACATTTAAATGTTTATTTAAAACTCACAGCATTGTCAGTTTTGAATTGTCTAAAAAGGAATCATCCCTGATTAAGGATTTATTCCACCCATGATCTGCTTTATTTTACTCTAAATTGAATATAGGGAAACTTTTTTATGCCATATACTGTTTTCATATAAAATTGTATGTTTAATACAACATGTTGGAAAAGTACTGCACTTTTACAGTAATTAAATAGTGAATCATATCTAAATCTGCATCTAAATCATGACAATTTTACAGCCTCTCATTCTGTTTTGGCTTTTTGTCTTATTTTGTTTGTTTTTTTTAAGTATTCACGGTGAAATTTTAGGCAACATTCTCAGAGTTGTTACAATATTCTTCTGTATCACTAGGGTTTTCATCCCATCCATATCGGTTAACTCTGGATAGTGTACCGCTAAAGATGCCCCTCATCCCTCTAAGTGAGATGATGGAGACATTTCTTGTAAGTATTGAAAATTATATAAACTTCATAAAATATTCTCTAGAGAAATGTGTTTTGTTATGCATTACTAAACATTCTTAATTATTCCATATCAGCTTCCATAAAATTAATAAGCATGAAAATTCTCTTATAATCTGTAAGAGAACACCTGCCAGTATGTGTTAAGAGAATCTGATTATGAAAATAGTCAAGCCTATTTTATTAACATTATAAAAATACTAAGGGTCACTTACAATCAACTGAAATCACCATTTTTTTTCAAAGTCCTAGATCTAATAAAATGTGGGGATATAAATTGTAAATTGTAATAAGCTTTAATCATTAAAAAAAATGAACAATTTTAGAATTCTCTTTGAAGCAACAAAACTTGTTTCTCTACAAACAGAATTTGGTGTATTCTACCTTTGGGATTGTCAATATGTTTTTAAGGAGATGCAATTTCTAAGTTTCTACATATGGGTCAAACATAAATTAATGTTGAATTTTTACTTAAAAGGGTAGGCACATAATGTAAAAATATTAAAATTCAACTGAAAATTTTGTCCTGGAGCAAATAGTTTGCTTTGTGATGAGCAGGAACATACTCTAAACTTGGTCCAGGAAGGATAATTTGTCTCTTAGTAGAATGAGTTATCTGAGATGTGACTCAAGTAAAATAATTTATTAATTGAAATTTGATTTTAATAGGCAAACATATTTTAAAACACTGATAACTAACAGAAAATCAGTTAAAATAATTTGAAGTATACATTCAAAGAAATAAAATCACTGTCTTGAAAGGGTATTTGCACTCCGTGTTCATTGTAGCGTTATTTACAGTAGCCAAGATATAGAAACACCTTAAATGTCCTGTAATAAATGAATGGATAAAGAAATGGATATAGCTAGAGCTATAGATCTATAGATATATCTATATAAAAAGGAAGAAATCTTGCCATTTGTGACAATGTGGATGAACCCGAAGGAAGTGAAATAAGCCAGACATCAAATACAAATACTACACGTTCTCATTTATATGTCGGATCTAAAAACAAAACAAAAAGGTTGAATTTACGGTAACAGAGTATGGAATGGTGGTTATCAGAGGCTGGCAGAGGGAGACGGGGCAGGGGGGGGATATTGATCAAAGGGTACGAATTTTAAGCTGTACAATGAAAAAGCTTTAGAGACCTAATGTATGATGTGATGACTATAGTTAATAATGTAGTGTATATGTGAAATTTTTTGAATGTGTTCTCAAGTTTGAAAGTATCTGAAGTGTTCTTACCATATACACACACACACACACACACACACACACACAAATGGTAACCATGCAAGGCGATGTATATGTTAATTAGGTCAATTGTGTGAATCATTTTACAATGCATACATATACCAAAATATCACATTGTACACTTTAAGTGTATATAATTTTAATTTGCCAATTATACCACAATCGACCTGGAAAAAATACTAATTTAAGAACTTTGAAAATACTATAAGGACAATGATCTGAGAAAATTAGGAAATATAATTTAAAAGAAGGAAGAAATGAGGAAAATGATGGGAAGAATATGAACATAACAGAGAGTTAGATTGAACCTTGGAAGGATAAATTAGCAGAAAAGGCAATAGTAACAAAGAGAGACATGTATTGATGCCCTCTAAAACCTCTATATAATTTCTATAATTTTCTCTCTGATAATCAATCCCTCAAGCTTGCGTGCTTCCTTCTGAACAGCAAATTTCTGTGACCTTTATTTGCTGAGGGCATTCCCATGAAAAAGTAAGAGGCTTGGCAGCAGAAAGCATCTGTTAGCAACAACATTATACCTGGAACCAGAAAAGGAGAGGCTTGGGGAATTGAGAGGGAGAGCACAGAACCCAGCAGAGACAAGAAGGAGAGATATTTGCATCATCTTCCCAGTTTGCTTCCCATTTTAGAGTAAAAAAAAATATCATGAGGAAATGAGAGATTCTGTAACTGGATATAGTGAGGAAACTTTTCAAAGTGCCTGTATTACCTGAAGCTACATTACTATTATTTCACTCAAGTTTGAGAGGTTCATTTAAGTTAGTAGCAATGTAGGAAGGGTGTTGAAGAGTTAATCATAGGAAGAAAAGGGGGAAAATCAGCATGATTGAAAGCTGTGGCTGATCACGCTACTGCTGTAGATGTTCTAGGGATTATGTATACTCTGTTACAGGTAATGGAATTTGGCTATATTTAAAGATCAAACATAGGCAATGCTTTAAAATGCGTCTTTGAGAGGGGCTTTATTTCCGAGTTGCATGCTATTGCCTGGGCAGAACGAAATATGAGTCTAAAGTTGGAAGCCACATTTGTATCTGCCATAGTTTTTAAACAAAGCTATGTAAAATACTTTCTGAAACTCCCCTGTGCATTAACTCAGCAAGGAATTGAGAAATTTTTGAACATACAGAAAATGCCACAGATTGAAATGCTTTTAGCAGCTGGTGTACAAATCTGATAAATACAAATGTTACAAAGCCAAACTAATTTATGAGATTTCTCGCAGAATGTGAGATGGCACATTTCTAAAGAAATACTTTTATTGTAATCGCATTCAGTCAGGTCAGGTCAGGTCAAGGTTAGACAAAAATGAATGCAACTCTCTTCTTTTACATTTAATTTTAATGTGCTCTTTCTTTTATCTCTCACTATTTTTCCCCCATTGTCAGTTTCTTTGTCTTTGTAGGAGGTCTTTGGTCAAGCAATTAATTTTTAGTGTTAGTATTTTCACAAAGGTGTGAAGTACTTTGCTTTGTTCCTTCTGATTTCTCAATGCTCACCTTGCATTAAGAACCTGACCTATTTATTTGGAGTCAATAATGCAACTCCATGTGTTGTGAGCATTAGAATATTACCTTTGTGCACTAATTAATTGAATATGGTAATGAGGGCATGGCTACAAAGTCATAGTGGGAGAAAATGAGAAATAAGGCAATTCATTTACCAGTGCAGAAACAGTGAAAGCAAGTTTTACTATTCCCAAAACAACACTTTTTAAAAGTTTTATTTTACACATTAGTTTAAATTCAAGTTTGAATAGATATATCACTAGAAGAGCCCATTTTTTAAATAAAAATAGTGATATTGTTTTAAACCCATGATATCAAGGTAAATTATGTGGCTATTATATTAATTCTTCTCCCAAGTTACTGTTAACATGCTTTATGTTTCTACCGTATATTTAACAAGCTTTAAATTTGTTCCTTGAACATATAGTACTGCATACTTTATATACAAATCTTTATATTATGTACAAAAGTAGAGAAAGTTTCTTGGTCACCTCTACTGATTTAAGAGCATAAATAAAATTCTTACTCTTGTAGCATGAACAAAATGTTGTAATAATTATAGAATAATTTTAGCAGACAATTGCAATTTCTCAGAGAAAATTGCTAATAATCAATAGTCAATCACAAAATGACACTTTTCAAAAATTTTTCATGAAATGTGTTTTGTCCACTTAATCAAAAAGGTCTCTGCTCACCCTACTCTACCTACAAAAATAAAAAGAAGTGGCTATTTAACAACTAAATAAATAAAATTCAATTTTCTTGATGCTCCATGATTTCCCTCATATTTTAGGATGTTTTCCATGCAATGTTGAAGTAGGTCCATAACATATAAACTATATAAAATTAATTTATTTACACAAAGTAGATCTGGAAAGAAAGGGAGATTATGATTTAATGGATTTGGAGTTTACCACCAGTATGGCTAAAAACTTGCTACTGCTTTCAAAGATGCAGTCATGGAAGGGTGACTACCATCCTTTTCCCCCAAATGTCACTTTGACTGTTGTTGAAGAGAGAATGTTACATCAGTTAGATAAAGGCACTGATGAAGTGTAGCATATTCTCCAATCTTATTAAATGTAATACTGGTGGAGTATTGCTGTTAATATAATTGGTTGACATTTGAATGTCAATTTTTAGAGTCATAAGTATTCTTAAAATCCTGTAAGGTGAAAGTTCTGTGGGCTGATGAGAAGAATGTAAATTCATCTTTATTTGGGTGGAATGTTCTGTAGAGATCTGTCAGACCCTTTTGTTCAAGAGCTCTGTTTAAGTCCATTATTTCTTTGCTTATTTTCTGTTTGGAAGATCTGTCCAGTTCATTCAGTGGAGTGTTGAAATCCCCTGTTATTATGGTGTTATTGTTTATCATGTTGTTTAGATCAGACAAGGTTTGCTGTATGTAACTGGGTGCTCGTGTATTAGGTGCATAGATATTAAGGATTGTAAACCCTTCTTGTTGGATCTTCCCTTTCACCAATATATAGTGGCCATCTTTGTCCTTTTTTACTTTTGCTATTTTAAAGCATATGTTATCTGAAAATAGTATAGCTACTCCTGCTTTCTTTTGACTTCCATTCACCTGGATGATAATTTTCCATCCCTTGACCTTTAGTCTGAAGGCATCTTTGTGGATTAGATGTGTTTCTTGTAGACAGCAGATAATAGGCTTGTGGATTTCTATCCACTCTGCCAGCCTGTATCTTTTCAGAGGACAGTTCAGGCCATTCACATTGATTGAGAGGATTGAGATTTGTGGTAGATTTCCATTCATATTGTTGGGTGAAATCCTGTTGTTTTGTTTTGCTCCTTGAGCCATCATGAAGTCCACGTTCTAGGCTTTAACTCTTGAATGATTTTACTTTGAAGAGTGTCTGCTATACTGTTCAATGTGTAATGCAGGACTGAGTACTTCCTGTAAAAATAGGCATAGATGGCTCATTCCTTAAAATTATCAAGTCCATTTACAACAAATCCACAGCCAATATCATATTGAATGGGGAAAGATTGAAACCATTCCCACTTAGAACCAGAACCACACAAGGCTGCCCTCTATCTCCACTTATATTCAACATAGTGCTCAAAATCCTCGCCACAGTAATCAGGCAAGAGAGAGAGATTAAGGGTGTCCAAATGGGGACAGATGAGATCAAACTCTCACTCTTTGCTGATAATATGATATTATACCTAGAAAACCCCAAGGACTCATCTAAGAGACTCCTAGAACTGATAAATAAATTCAGCAAAGTCTCAGGTTACAAAATCAATACACACAAATCTGTGGCATTCATATATGCCAACAACGGTCAAGCCGAAGATCAAATCAAAAACGCAATTCCTTTTACAATAGCCTCAAAGGAAATTAAATATCTAGGAATATATTTAACAAAAGATGTAAGAGACCTATACAGGGAGAACTATGAAACGCTAAAAAAAGAAATTGTAGAAGATGTAAACAGATGGAAAAACCTACCTTGCTCATGGATTGGTAGAATCAATATCATTAAAATGTCCATACTACCTAAAGTGATCTACTTAATGGAATTAATGCAATTCCTATCAAAATCCCATTATCATTTTTCACAGATCTGGAAAAAATAACTCTACGCTTTGTATGGAACCAGAAAAGACCTCGTATAGCCAAAGCAATCTTAAGTAAAAAGAATAAACTGGGAGGTATTAGTCTACCAGACTTCAAGCTGTACTACCAGGCTATAGTAACTAAAACAGCTTGGTACTGGAACAAGAACAGAGACATTGACCTCTGGAACAGGACTGAGAATCCAGAGATGAAACCATCTACATATGGTAATCTAATCTTTGACAAAGCTGACAAAAACATACACTGGGGAAAAGAATCTCTTTTCAATAAATGGTTCTGGGAAAACTGGATAGCCACATGCAGAAGATTGAAACTGGACCCCCACCTCTCACCTCTCACAAAAATCAATTCAAGATGGATAATAGACTTAAACCTAAGGCATGAAACCTTAAGAATTCTAAATGAAGATGTTAGGAAGCCCCTTTCAGACATTGGCCTAGGCAAGGAATTCTTGAAGAAGAACCCCAAAGCAATTGCCACAGTAACAAAAATAAATAAGTGGGATCTAATCAAATTAAAAAGCTTCTGCACTGCCAAGGAAACTATCACTAGAGTGAATAGACAGCCCACAGAATGGGAAAAAATATTTGCTCTCTACACATCTGACAAAGGGCTGATAACCAGAATCTATCTAGAACTCAAAAAAATCAACAAGAAAAAAATCAAACAACCCTGTCAACAAATGGCAAAGGAAATGAACATAAACTTTTCAAAAGAAGACAGAATAATGGCCAGCAAACATATAAAAAAATGCTCAACATCTCTAATCATTTAGAGAAATGCAAATCAAAACCACAATGAGATATCATCTAACCCCGATGAGATTGGCCTCTATCAAAGAATCCCCAAACAACAAATTCTGGCGAGGATGTGGAGAGTCAGGAACACTCTTACACTGCTGGTGGAACTGCAAATTAGTGCAACCTCTGTGGAAAAGAATTTGGAGATACCTCAGAGAGCTAAAAATAGAAATGCCATTCGATCCAGCAATAGCACTATTAGTCAGCTACCCAAAAGAGCACAAAACATTCTATGATAAGGACATCTGTGCCCGAATG
>RJWJ010047211.1:0-10880 GCA_004363605.1 Indri indri
CCTCCTCCCTCTCTCAAAGGGGATCTCTATTTCTCCCTGGTAAACCATCCACTTTTCAACATTGCTTATGAGAGTGCCAATTTTTATGGGGACGAGATTTGCTAGAACAATGGAATCTTCTAACTACCCAGGCTTTTCATTAAGGGCCACTGCTCAGGTGTATCCAATACAACCCATACCTGTACAGTGGACTGTTAATTCGTCCATCTGGACTGAGCAGTGGCCCATTAAGCAGGATAAATTAAAACATTTAAAATCTCTTGTCCAGGACCAACTTAAAGCGGGACGCATAGAACCTTCCCTGAGCCCATGGAACACTCCTGTACTCGTCATACCTAAAAAGAACAATAAGTTGCATTTACCACAGGATCTAAGAGCTCTTAATGTTATTATAGTGCTGATGAGACCTCTACAACCCGGTCTTTCCCAGCTGTCATTAATTCCAAGAGATTGGCCTTTGATTGTAATTGATTTAAAAGATTGTTTTTTCACAATTCCTCTAGCAAAACAAGACCGGGAAAAATTTTCATTTTCTGTCCCCACTACCCATCTGGTCGACAGGTATCACTGGAAAGTTCTTCCACAAGGAATGTTAAATAGTCCCACTATTTGTCAACATTATGTTCATCAAGCCCTACTCCCTTCTTGGCGCCAGTTCCCATCTGCTATCATCTATCACTATATGGATGACGTATTAGCAGCTTCTACTCAGGCAGAATTATCATCATTGTTTGCCCATGTACAAACATATACTGCCATCCATAGGTTGCGAATTGCCCCAGACAAAATACGACTTATCCAAGCCTGGCGCTATCTTGGTTATCTACTTTATTGGGGTTCGCTGCGACCCCAACAAATAGCAATCTCCTTGCCTTCTACCCTGACGCTGCATTCATTATAACAACTCTTGGGACATGTGAATTGGATACACCCCACTTTAGGAATTACTAACCAACAAATACATCATTTTACTAATACATTAAAGGGTGATCCAGTTCTATCTTCACCTTGTTCACTAACGTCTCTGGTATTACAGAAATTCTACACTATCAACAAAGCCCTTAATCACTGTGAACTGTCAGGCATTGACCCAGACAAACCTGTTCTTTTATCTTCAACAGCCCCCGTCTCCAACTGCTCTTATAGGCCACATAACACCTCACATCACTCTTTTGGAATGGTTATTTCTACCTCACACTGCCCCCAAAACATTTTCTACCCTTATAGATCTCTTTGCCTCTTTAATTATTAAGACACACTGTTGTACACAACAATCACTTGGATTAGATCCACACACTGTCTTCCTATTCCTAAAAACTGCTTTGAAGCAACTTTACATAATTCTTTACTTTGGCAATCAGCCCTTGCAAGTTATGTAGCTTCTCTTTCCTTCCATTACCCCTCCAACAAGCTAATCTCCACTCTCTTCTTCCTGATCAACTGCTTATAAAACCGTCCCCTATACCTCTTCCTACTGCCCGGACAGTGTTCATAGATGGCTCAGGATGATCATCTAAAGCAGGAATTGCATGGAAAGATAGTGATTGGAAATATTTATCCACCTCCAGTTTTCCCTCCACTCAACAAGCAGAATTAGGGGTGCTTATATTAGCTTTAAAAACATTTCCATTAGAACCCCTAAATATCATCACCAACTCCCATTATGTATTCTATTCTATTCTCTATATCAAAAATGCTATCATTAAGAATATACCTAATCAAACAAGATCTCAGTTGAGGCCAGATATGCCACCCAACAACCAGAGTTTGTGGTCCAAGTCTAACCAAGTAATGTCTAGCTAAATCAAGAAAAGCAACAACAATAAAAAATACCAGAATCCATAATCTCCACAAGGTAACAATAATGTTCAGTACAGAATTCAAACTGCCCCAACATGTGAAGAAAAATAAGAGCCACAGTAATGGAATGCATGCTCAAGAGGAAAAAAAAAAAAATCCACTAAATCTGACACTGAGGTGGACCACATGTGTTCTTTTGTTTTATAATGTCTACCATATCTATTATAAATGATATAAAGAAAATTAGTCTAACAATGAATGAAATGATAGGAAAAAGTAGAAAATCTAAGCAGAGCAATAAAATCAATAAAAAAGAATCAAAGGGAAATTTTCAAATAAAAAATATCTAAAATTAAAACACAAAGTCACTAGATGGCAGAGGAAAGATGAAGTAAACTTGAATACAGAAATTATCCAATGTGAAAACAGAAAAGTTGGAAAAAATAAACAGAGCCTTAGTAATCTCTGAGATAATATCTGATTATTCAATATATGTGTCATTTGAATCCAAGGAGTGAACACAGATTTTGAAGATGGCCCTTGTCTTCTGGCTTGCATAGTTTCTCTTCAGAAGTCTTGTCTAATGGATGTTTTTCAATTTTTGAGTGTAACATATCTTTTTCTTTTGTTTCTAAATGCTTTCAAGATTTGTTCCTTTTGTTAGAAGTTTGAATATATTTAGGTGTGTTTTATTGCTGATGTCATTTTGTTTTGTTTTCTGATTGAGAAGATCTGAAGTTAATACATCTGTGCTTTCATGTTGCGCTTTTTTTTGTGGGTAATTTTCAGCCATTATGTCTTCAAATATTTCTTTTTCCTGATGTTTTCCCTCTACTTCTTCCATCAGTCCAGTCCCACATATACAAACGTATGTGTGTTTTATTTAGGTTTGTTAATTCTTTTTTTCTTTTATAAATTTCACTTTGGGTAATTTCCAGATCTTTATGGTCAGTGCATCTTGTCTCCACTGTGTTAAGACGACTAAGGAACCCATGAAATAAATTCCTCATCTCTGATACATGTTTGTTTATTTTATTCTTAACCATTCCAATTGACTCATTCTTACATTTTACCTCTTTTTGTGGATGTTTCTGTTAGGTAGGGATGAGGGTATGCAGGTAGCAGGGCAGGCAATAGAAGGACTTGTTCAAGGGTCAAGGGTCAGGTAGGACCAATACAAACAGAGAAAAGAAACCACAACAGCAAGGACTTGAGGTTAGGGATTTTCCCAACCAGGAGCATGTGCAGAAGCTAGAAGCTTATGACCAAAGATAACCTTTCCCTTATTAACATAATAAAACTCACATCCACCTAGCACCATGACAGTTCGTGAGCCATTCATACAAGGACAGAAAATGGGAATAAGCATGGGAGGGTACATAATTCTGGGAATCTCCACTCACTTCCCCAAAAAGAAAAGAATATTCCACCTCCAACTTAACATATTATTAGGGTATAGCATAAAAGAAAGAGCCTAACCCTGAGTTGATGCTGTTCCTTATTGGAGCAGTCCACTCTCTACTGATCTTGAGAGTGTACTATACTTTCTATATTGTGTCTTTAAACTCAGCATTGTTTCCACTCTTAGGGACAGCCTTGTTCCTCTCTCTGAAATTTACTTTCTCTTTGCAGTAAAATCTGGTTGTGTAGAAGTGGTTCATGTCTGTTATCATTCCATTGTGCTAGCCCTGCTTGCGATCCTTCCAAGCAAGGAGCCAAAGATCCAGGACAACACTCCCTAACCACACCTGACAATTTCCATCTACTTATTGATGTTTTCCACCTATTTCACTATGTCCTTTAACATATGATTCATATTTTAAATTCCTTCTCCACCCCTAGAGTGGGAGTTATATTGATAGAAGGCTTTATAATCAAACATATAACAAACCAGTAATAGAAAGAAACTTCCTTAATCTGCTCAAGAGTACGTACAAATAAACTACAGCAAACATTACATTTAATTGTGAATTTTTAGAGTCTTTCGCTCTAAGGTTAGGAAATAGACAAGGATGTTTACTGTTGCTACTTCTATTCAGCATTGTACATGAGGTCCCAATCAGAACAATAATAGAACTAAAAGACTCATGTATTGGAAAAAACCAAAACTATTATTATTAACAGGTAAGATGATTATATATGAAAACATTTAAAAAACTCTAAAGAAAATTAGAAATAATGCTTGAATTTAGTGATGCTGCTAAATATAGGGTTAATGTATTAAAATAGACAGTTGTTTTAAGCCATCACATTTGTAAGAGCAATAGAACCAACAATATACCTAGTAAATACATTGAATTCTTACTTTCTGATAAAAAGTACAAAATATTAAAAGAATATTTTGAAAACTTAAAGGGGGATGCAGTTTTCAAAGATTTAGAGAACATATAATATCAATTCTCTCCAAACATGTCTATAGATTAAATCAATTATTAATCAAAATACCACCAGTCCATTTACTGAAATTGCAGAATTATAATTCACATATAAATGAAAATGAAAATTGCCAAGAGGACCTTTGAAAAACAAACCTAGACCACTAGCACAATTAGATATTAATATATAAAACTACCATACAAGGAAAGGAAAATAAGCCAGTCAGACAAATTAGAGAGCTAAAGACACATCAATTTCTTCATGACAAATGTTGCACAGCAAAGCAGTGGGTAAGAATGGAATTTCCAAAAAGAGATGCTGAATTAAATGGGTTTCCACATGGAAAAAAATAGATCTTGATAACTACCTTGCAGTATGTAGAAGGCCAAATGATAACACTTTTAGTAGAAAACAGAACAATATCATCATTGCCTTGGGTAAGAAACATTCGTCAAATTAAACCCAAAAACCATTAGCTTAAAAAAGGATTACTTTAAAATTAAAAACTTCTGTTAATCAAAATTACTATTATGGAATGTAAATGTAAACCACGGATTAGGAGAAGGCATTTTTAACACATGTATTTGAAAAGAGACTTGCATTCGAAACAATGAATACCCTAAAATTAATAAGAAAAAGACAACTCAATTAAAATTGTCAAAAGACTTAAGCAGCAACTTCACACACAATAAAAATATATACAAATATTCAGTAAACATAAAATTAGTCATCAGAGAAATGTTAACTAAAACCACCATGAGATATCACTGCACACTCACCAAAAATCCTTAAAGTGTTAACTAAGAATACCAAGGCTTTATTAAGATGTTGAACAACTGGAATTCTCATACACTGGTAGTAAATTGGTACATTTTATGAAAATATGTTTCCTAAAGCTAAGCAAACAAATTCTGTTATCCAATAATCCCACTCCTAAATTATACCCCAAAGAAATGTACCAGATTATTCCTAGTAGCTCTATCGACAATAGCCAATAATTGACGACAACTCAGATGCCCTTCTACAGAAGAGTAGATAAACGTATTCTTCTACCTTGGTATCACAGTTAGAGTTCTCTGGCGGAAGATTCTGAGATGGAATTTGGCATGGAAGATGTTTATCAGGATTCAATACTTGTGAAAGGAAGTAAAAAGAAGTACTGACTGAACAGAGGGACAAATTGAACTTTGAAGCAAGAACAAGAAAGCCTCAATCTGAAACAGGCTGTGATCTCAGGCATAAAAACTTCAGAGTTGTCTAGTTTAGGCTGAAATAGTTGGGACTATGTAACAGCTATCACACTTACTAACCAGATGTGGAATGTCCCAGAAAGTGCAGAACAGGAGTGAGGGAATTCTCTGCAGCTAAAACAGAACATGAAGGAGATGACAGCTGGAGGCTGTTTGCTGGCAATGCTTAAAGCTGGACAACTCTGAGCACCCATCTCCACATCAGAAACTCCTATAATGGAATATTATATACCCAATGACAATGAACGAATTATCGTTGTAAGAAATATTTGTAAATCTTATAAATATCATGTTAGGTGAAAAAAATACATGGCATAATTCCATTTGCATGAAGTTCAAAAACAGAAAAAAACTAAATCTCATTGTCAAAGCCAGTACATGGTGACCTAAGGTGAGTGGTTGTTGACTGGGAGGAGAACTGGGTGATGGTGATGATCTATCTATTGGTTAACTGCACAGTATTTGCTTTGTTAAAATTAATTCAGCAGTTTATGATATGTTCAAATTTCTCTAGACATATTAATACAATGTGCTAGGAGAAGGCAAATAAAAATTGATTGATAGTTAGGCTCCTCAAGGCACAGCAACAACTCTCAGAGCAGAAACAGGTAACACAAGGAGAGAGAAAGAGAAACTCACTAATCACAGACAACTTCAAGTCCCCTCTCACAATTAAGTGGACGAAATATTAGTAAATGTAGATCATCTAAGAAACATAATCAAAAATGTATGTGCGTAGTTTATAAACCATGATAAAAATGTGCTTTTTCAAATGATCATGAAATATTCATTAAGAACTTCCTGTACGTTACACCACAAAAAAACAAAAACAACACCCAGTAGTTTCCAAAAATTCAAATAACAAACAGCATTTTCTTCTCACTACAATGAAATGAAACCACACTTTAATAATATATCAGAAATAAATAAGTCCCTTCCACTTGTGAATAAAAATGACATTTTGAATAAAAGGGGAAGCAGATTTGGAAAATTCTAAAAAATATAGTGAAAATAAAATGTATCAAAATTTATGGGCTATAAAATGTGGGTAAAAAGTTCCCAACTCCCTTACACATACACCATGGCTCAGGAAAACTTGATACATGGAGGCTTGCCAATATTTTTTTCCTATAATATTCTTATTTTCATTGTTTTGCTATTTTAATCCCACCTTTTTTTCAGATCTATCTGAAATTAATTCCTTCATTGAATACCCTCTTTTTTCTCTATAGCCAAATACAGAATTGCCTTGTTTAGTATTCTTAAAAGATATAAATGAATTGATTTAAATTCTGTTTGATTTAAAAGGTTTGAGCAGACATAGGAATGTCTTTGTACATCTTTATTGATACTTTTATTTTCTACTACATTTTGTATTTTATTTGTCAACTCTTCATAATCTCCAATTTAACACAGAATCTGGGCAAAATGTTATGCATTTTTAGCTATGTTTAACACTCAATAAAGTGTATTGCTAATAGATGGTATTTAATAAATATTTCAAACTAAATCAAAATTATCTAAAAGATTATTGTGCACTTTCTTAACATAGTCTTTCTTTACTGGGTATGCTTTCTAAATAAAGTTTTAATATATACAATTGTAATTATGATTTTGTCATTTATATTTTACCTCTGTGAGCTTGAGAATTCAATGACATACAACTATGCACATCTTAACACATGTGAAAATGTCAGTTCTGAATCAGCATTTCTTAATTAGTCATTTTGGAAAGTATTAATATTTTCGATGAAAGCTACTGAGACATCTTTTTTCCAGTGTATCTACATGAGCAATAATCACTGGTAGCAAGGAGAGCTGCCTAAACTTTGATGAGCACATTTTAGTTCACTTATGAGTTTCTTTCTTGCTTCTTTTATCTCTTAATGATAGACTAATAACTTTTAATATTATATCCCATTCCTTTTTTATAGTAGATGTTCAGGTCAGATCAGGCTGAATTTTCTCCAAGTGCTTTAATAATTAGATGGATGTTTCTGGTGTGTACATGAAAACTACCGGTATAAAATTTAATATGTCAGCATGCCAGAAAATAAATGGTGGCAACATTCCAGAAAGGATTAAATTCATTGAATAGTTGTTAATAAGGTTTTTACTTGAGAGCAATTCTTCTTTCTCATTTCCTCTCTCTGTTAGCAACTCCAGAAACAGCTCTCCCTAATGAATTATTGAATCAGCCAAGATAAAATAATATAAATGAACATACAAAAATTTTCTATTAAATGATACAATCCTAAAGACTTACAAACTCACTTATTATGTAAAATAGACTTAGATAGCAAAAGAACATAAAAACAATAAGATTAATAAACACCTCCCTGTGAAAAAGGACTTGTGGAGAAATATTAGTTATACATAAATGTTTCCTCAGTGAAGGTGCAGTTTGAATATGCAGTTTGAACTGAGAGCATAGGGGAGGGGAGGGAAAAGTGTTCTTTTTGTGGTGCCAAGTATGAGAAGTCATTTTTACAATGAAGGGAGCTGACTATCTTATTTCATGCAAACTAGTCGCATGATTCACAAGCTAGATATTTATAAGGAACAAATTCATATTGAGATACTAGTTTTGATAGTTAGATACTTCCCACAGCCAAGTGAGAAAATTATATTAATGTGCATTCCTCTTTAAAAATTCCTACATTCTCTCTTTGTGTTTCCATTGTTAATACATACCGGTGGCCAAAAATACTAAATTTTCAGGTAAGAAAAGTGTCAGTAAGAGGAAAATATGATGTTAAGTTCATTAAGTTAGAGAAATTAATTCCAGAGACTTTCTTTGCCTTGTCTGTTACCAATGTGGATAAAAAATATCCTTCATAAATTTCTGTATTATTCAGGTGTCAGCTATCAAGCTTTTTAAATCATTTATTCAAATATATGCTAACATGTCACTTACACATTCAACAAATCGTTCTTTTTTAACCTCAAAGTGATCATTTGGAAATCTCCTACTATTAAGGAGTATATACTTTAGAGTTAGATGCTCCTGTGTTTGACTAACTTTTCTGACCTGCTCTGTTATCTTGGAAAATTTAGTTTACTGCTTTAACCTTCAGTTTTCTTATATATACAAAATTATCAAAATAATAGCTATCTCACAGTGTTATTCTAAAAATTAAATAAGATAACACATGCAAAGAACTTTGCAGAATGTCTGGCTTATATAACTGCAAAATAAACGGAAACATTGTTAACATAACTGTCATTATCACACTATCATTATTATGAAATATTACATCTGTCCCAATATCCACTTTAGTCCTTTCTGAAATTGCCTTTCCTTATGTTCTATAGTTCCTTCTAAACTTCTGTAAACCCAAGTGTGCTGGAGTTGCAACCTGCAACAACAATGATATAAAAGAGATACAGCCTCCACTAGACAGGTAGAAAGGATAATCCTGCTTTCTTTTTTTGCAGTAGCAAAATATGTGATCTTTAAAGTTTCTGAAATTAGTAGTCATTTCAAAGTTTACTTGGTAGAAGAAAACAAATCTTCAATTTAAAAATCTTCAAATTATAGACTAGAAGGTAGAATGATAAATATCAAAGTGTAAAAAGTATGCTTAGCAAATATTTGTTAAATGAAGGAATAAATGAAGCAAGTGACCTAAGTATTGCTGCAATATGCCGTCCTTCATGCGGCACTGGACCATAAAGTCTTCCACTTTCTAGTGGTGAATTTGAGACTAACATAACTAATATACTAGTTACTCATAGACAATTCTTCCCTTGGAAGTTCTAGAAGACAGGGTCCGTTTCATGCCTGCTTGGTTTTTCCTGTTTTCCCTTTTTCTTAAAGAGATTCAGAGCCTTTGGTGACACTAACAGTTAATGAGATTATTATAGCCTATTGTTTATTCATCAAAGCATGCATTGCTTTTGATTTTATCATACAAACAAAGGTGTTTGTGTCAGAAAAGTATTATTTATAACACAAGATTAAGACACAGAAAAAAATCACTCAATTAGTGTTACAACTTTATTGAATCACTGCTTCTTAAAACTTTATGTATTTAGAAGCAAAACATGTTCTTGGTCTCTTCTAGTCTCCTCTCCACAATTGCCCTGACTACCTATCTCTTAGTGTCTGCTCCCCTGAAAGCAGATCCCAGATTCCAGTGACTCAGACACAAGCACTTTATTTGGAAGATGGACAAAACAATCTCAGGGTAACGGGGAAGTGAGATGAGAAAGGCTAGAAAGATAGCAACCATAGTGATCACCTATAATTTGTCCATAAAATGATGTAAACACATGTCTTAGGATTTTTCCATTATAGGGGCAAGGGGAAAGGGAACTGGGTTATTCGTATACCAACTCCTGTTCTTCACAGGGTTGAGTTTGTGACCCAGGAATATAATTCCCTAGTGGGTAGATGTGACCTTGGAGGGAGAGAACGTTTCTAATGAGGGCCTCAGACACCAAGAGGCACCTTTTGGCAATTTGAAGTCTATGGTAGGCTACCATGGTAAGGTACAAATATTGTGGGCAGAAAACTCACTGCATTTATACATTAGCTTCATAACAGGTCAAAAAAGATACATTAACTCTGAAGTTGTTACAAAAGTAGCTATGAGAGAGAGAGAGAGACAGAATTCAACTGACCTTTTTTTTCCCCTGCTAAATGTCATCTTACCATTTTATAAGTATGACAAAAATAAAATTAAAAAAAATCATTATCTTTTCATTTTTCTCATTTGTTATAAGTGGATATACAAGCAGATGCTTACTTCCATATTGCAGAGCTCAGGAAAATTGTAAAAGAAAATGAGGACTGATTTAGAGAGAAAGGAAGTGGGAGATTCTTGCTAATTTCAAGATGATTTCAACTCAGTTTTATTTTCATTTTTTTAATTAAAGTAGACAAGTGGGGACATTTTTATAAATAAGCAATTTTAAAAAGGCAAATTTTATTTCTCCATAAATTCATAGTTACAGAAAAAGGCTGATGTCTCTTTGTGAAAACACTCATAATACACTCCATTCGACGATTATGCTTCTATTTATACATTCATGTTATATTTAATGATGGCAGGTTAGATCAAAAAATGATTTTAAGTCTTTCTCTTCTTTGTCATCTTAGAATTTTTAATAAGAATAAGTAGATCTGTTTTATGATCCACAAAAGTGAGGATCAAATACATGTACAGATGTGTCTGAAATCTCCAACAATCTTAGCAGCCAGAACAATTACTTAGGTTAATGAGATATTCACATTCAGGAATGTTTGATGTGCAGCATTTGACACTCACCAATTGAATTCCTAGACTCATCAAATTGTAGTAGATTAAACCATGGCTAACGTGGCAGTAAATGTTTACAGACTACAAAATATGTCATGATATTGAAAAAACAGATCTCGGATGACCAAATGCACAATTAAACACCTCTTTTCTATACTTATGTTTTATCATAAACATATGAGCAAACTTC
>RJWJ010047212.1:0-11052 GCA_004363605.1 Indri indri
CATTAGTATTACACTAATTGCTGTAAATTCCAGAGGAATTTATTCAAGAGGATTTGTGCAAAGAGATGTGTTCTTTTTCTATTTTTGCTTTATTTTCCAAATTCTCTACATTACTCTTGTATTCAGAAAAATACCATTCAATGGGTAATAAAGGCGTATTTTGAAGATCCAGTTTTTCAAAAGGTGCATATTCTTGGTTTTTGTCTATAAATGGACTGTGTTCTAAACTTAACTCCTTCTGAGTTATATTACATATATAATATTATTTATTAATACATATGTATATAATACATATATTATATTACAATGTTAAGACCTGAGGTCTCAGAGTGGTTTGTGATGACAATATTGATGGACAACAAAATGAAGAACAAACTAAGGTTCAAACAAGGAAATAAGAGCTGCCAACTCTCTTCTATTTCTTAATTTTTTAGGATCAATGTCCTTAACTTCCAGATAGCTTATGTACTATAGGTTAGATAAAGATGTTTGTTTTATAATAAATAGAGGCAAAAGGGCTGCCTTTGCCAAGAAATCAATGCCTAATGCTTTAAGTAGCTTTGTAAGGTGGCTGCTGCTTTGATTATAAAACAAATCTGTGTTGGTCTGGAGGTCTGCAAATGCTGACAACCAGATATTAGTTCTTTCTATTCTATTCACAAGAACAAAGACTTTTTGTGGCTGATTTTCTGTGTTATTACTACATCCTTATGACAAGAATGAACAAATTGCCTCACACATTCATTGTTCTCTTTTATGTGTACACCATCGAACCTGGAGATAAGGGAAGGAAAGTGTCCACTACTCACAGACTGGTCTTCATTAATGGGGTCCTGGACACTCCCGCTGCACTGAGGGACCCATGGAGGGTCAAACATTGGCACTGATGGCATTCCAAGCACTGGTGAGGGCAGGGTGAAGTTTATACTGGGAGGTGGGATCTGTTAGTCAATATCAGAAAAATGAGGTGAGTAAGATGAAATAAAAGCTAGAATGAGTCTGAAGTATCTTTATGGCAAAATCTTAGTAAGTATTAAAGCTCTCAATGACTCCTCACAGAATGAGCAAGCATTAGAGAAAAGAGCTGTTTTCCAAGATTTTCTGTTGTAGAGCACAGGATGAACCTAGGCCTCAGTTTACTGATCAGTTAAATGAAGGCTTTTAATCAAGGGATCTCTATTTGTGTTAATCACCCCATCCTCCAAAAAACTTCTGTATGTGTATATACAGCAGAATTGTCTGGGAGATGATACCCCAAACTTTTATATGCTTACCTCTGGGGATGGCAGTGAGATTTTAAGATGTATAGAGATGTGATTTCTTACTCTACATTCTTTTATATTTCAATTTTTTAAAATAAGAATTCACTTACGTATGAGTTAGGTTTACTTATATAATCAGAGAGGAAAAAAAGCTTATCTTTGGCCACATATTGTTGCTTTGAGGTTCAAGGATTTAAACACGACTTGGGTTGGGTTTACTAATCTAATGCCCATGAGAGAAATATCCCTCACCTTAAAAATCTGCTGTGCTCCCTCCTCCATCCGAGGCCAGACCTGATAGCGGAACCTCCAGAGCGTGTGGAACTTGAGGACGGCATTTAGCCTTTGCACAGTCTCTGGGTGGTGGAACTCTGACATAAGCATGTCCGAAACGGCCTCGGGGACCTTCACCGCACACAGCAGGAACATGGCGGCTAGAGACAGTTAACAATTCATCAGCTACACATTGTAAAATTTTGCTTAATTCCTGAGGTTGGAGAGAAGTGGTAACTGCTCCTATCTCCTGAAAATGACTCTTAAGCTAATGTAACTAGGCTACCAGCACCAGCAAAAGCAAAGTTTGCTTCAGTCACTGGAAACCAAACCTCATTCTTTGTGCCACTCACAGTCTTCCAATAGCTGTGTGATGGTAGCAGCAGCGTAACATTTCAGCACAATAATTCATCCTGAGCAAAGCTTCCTTTGACTCATAGTGAAAAGTGAATGACAGGAGAACCAAATGAAAATAAAGAAAATTACATCCTGAAATACACTTTTTAGGAAATGGCTAGAGTCATTGTATAGTAACACAAGGACGGTTCATAAAGATGTCCATTAAAAACCACCTCAGTTACATTAGCTATATTAAAAACAAAATCCATATTGTAGAGGCTATTAGAAACGTCTACCCTTCACAGAGATAGAAGAGATTGATAAGCCAAAAGAGATTTCATGAGTCATAATACCATTTTAAAAAAATGGGAGGGAAAAGTCAAATATCAATAAGAGAAAGGTCAAGTGTCGTGGTAAGTTATAAACATAATGAGTAGGGAGACAGAGAAATACACTCTATAGACGTAGTCTAGAATCTGTCTTGCACTCCTTCCCAGAGCCTCAAAACATGCTTGTGCAGTTGTGCTAGAGGAACTGGGGCTGAGTCCTAGCTCTGATACTTCTCTGCCATGTGATCTTGGGCAAGTCTCTTAACTTCTCTTGGCCTCCATTTCTTCACTGGTGCACTCTCAATAATAACAGTGATGACCATGGTGATAAAAACACCTGACTCCAGATTTGTTGTTCCATTGTGATAATACTTATCTCCAAATTTGTTGTTAGAATAAAATAAAATAATATATGAGAAAGTGTTTTGTGAAGTGAAAAGTGCTACACACTTCTAAAGTACATTTTACATTTTAGAGGGAACATGGTGTAACGGGAAGGGTGTGTATATGTGCAGCCTAAAGATCTGGGTTTGGTTTCCTGGTTCTTGAGCTGTGTGAACTTGGATAAGTCCTTTCAACGCTCTGACTCAAGTTTGCTCTTCTATAGAATGGTTTATCAATAAGACACTGTGTGTTATATAGTTCTATAACAAATGTTAGTTATTGTTATCATTAGCTTTTGATAATCAACCTTTTCCTTATCCTAAATGTAAGCAGCCCAGCTGCTTAAATCTCTACTCTTTCTCCTTTGCTTTTTTAAAAAATGTACTATACCCTGTCTCAACTTTTAAACACCATTCTCATTCTTTAAATCATTGCAGTTTTGCCTTAAAATCTTTACTGAAAGAGTTTCCTTGTAATGCTCGCTAATTCTCAGATTCAATGGTATTTTTACAGCACTCACTTCCTTTCAGTTTTAACACCTTTATGACAATCTCCTGAAGAGCTATTCTCTTTTGCTTCCATGGCTTGAGATTATTTGAGTTCTGCTACTTTTCTGATCCCTTTCTCCAGCTGGGCTTCTCCCTCTGGTCCTCTGGAGGTGGAGAAGGCCAATGGCTCAGTGGTCATCCCTCAGCTCTCTCTTCCCTACTGATTCTCCTACAGAGATGCCGCCCACCTCCATTGCTTCAGCTGCCAACACAGCAACTTATTCCCTGAGTTTACCTTCAGCTTTGGCCTTTCTACTTGGCTTTGCTGTCACATCACCAACTACATGTCACTGGCTCCCCTTCATCTAAAAATTACTATTCCTTTTTATTAATTTTAAAATTTACTTCATAAATTTGTATATAATATTTGTCCATATTTATGGAGTACATGCAATATTTTGTTACATGCATAGTATGTGTAATGATCAAGTCAGGGTATTTAGGGTATCCATACTACTAGTATTTATCATTCTGTGTGCTGGGAACATTTCAAGTCCCCTCTTCTAGCTACTTTGAAGTATACAATACATTGTTGTTTAGTCACTCTACTGTGCTGTGGAACATTAGCACTTATTCCTTCTAACTGCATGTTTATACCCATGAACCAACCTGTCTTCATCCTTCCTGCCCCCCACCCCACAATCACTATTTCTAAAACCAAGCTATTGTGCTCATTGCTGCCATATGAAACTTGGTAATAATTCGTACTATGTATACAACATTACTGTTTGGTTCAGAACCCATGAGTGGTTTCCACAGTTTGATGGAAAGTCCACACTCATAAGCCTGTCATTCAAGGTCTGTTACAATCTGAGCCCCACTCACCTCTCTGGTGACCCCTCTGCAAAAGTTACTCCAGTCATCAGTTGAGTCTCCTTAGGCTTTTCAAATAAGCCCAATGCATTTCCACATCCACGCGGTTTTACACACATCAATTTCCTTACTAGGCTAACTATTTGGTGTTTTTAAAGCCCAGTCCACCTGTTTATATTTTTCATGGAAGTTTCCATGGCTGTCCCATATTTGGGGAGCATGCCCTTCCCTGAACTTACACAGCTGTCTCGGAGAAGCATGTGGTAGAGAAGCAAAAACCTGAGCTTTAATGCGAACAAAGATATTTTACAAAGATATTTGTTGCAGTATGGTATAAAAAAGCGAAAGGCTAGAATGAACTTAAATTTTCATTAATAGGTCTTCATTAAATAAATTAAGATATCTGTTCATTCAATGGAATATTTTGTAGCCCTTAAAAAGAGGCAAAACTATAAACTGATGTTAAAATGGTATTCTAGATATAAATGAAAAAATGCAAAGTGCAAAAGTCTTTGCAGTATGTCCCCTTTGTGTGAAAAAGGAAACATGCAATATATACGTACATACTTACGTACATATATGTGCACAGTCTGGCCTAGCAGATTCCTGAGAAACTTAAAAATTGTTGCCTCTGGGGAAGAGAATGGGGGATCACGGGAAAGAGGTGACACTTTTAACTTCATAGACTTTTGTACTATTTGAATTTTACCATGTACATTTTGCAATTAAAGTAACTACAGAAAAAAAAAAGGGACCTGTACAAAAAGTGGCAAAAAATGAAGAGCACACATTTTGCATCTACCACTGACTAGCTATGTGACCTTGGACAAGTCACTTAAAATTTTAACAAATTTGTTTTGATATTGTAATTTGAACACAGAACGCTATTCACATAAGATTTAATAAAGTTAATAATGGTGGTTCATGGTAAATCTAGGAGATTAACACACAACAAGAATTTTATTTTTTTTGAAAATATAGGTTCTGGGGAAAATCATTCTCTGCAATTTGGTAACACCCTGAGAGACACAATTACTGATCTTGTACAAACCACATTGTGAAATTGGAAGGGAGCACACAAAGCCTGGGTCTATTTTCCCATAGCACACAGCTCTGCTTAGAGTTCCAGCAATTGCCATCAATCTGACCTAGGAGCAAAAGTAGAACGAATACACCTCTCTCTTATTTGAACACTCGGATCCGTAATGGCAGTGGCAGCGGACGCAGGGTCCAGGTGATCTGTCTTTACCTGCTGCCCCTGCCATGTGCTCATCCATGCTGAGCAGGAGCTCCCAGGCAGCTGGCTGGATGTCTCCATACATCTCCTCTGTCAGGATTGGTGCCGCCTTGATTAACAGAGACAAGGGAGCAGGTGACAAGCTCATCACCTGGGAAAAGATGGAAATCGTGTTTTAAAATCTCTTAAGACAGATTATTGTACTCCTCTTGAAACTTAAGAGCCATGCCCCTCTCAGTGCTTTTCTTAAATGACCTTAGAGTACTTTCTAAAACGAGAGTATATTTAGTTGGCACAGTGTATGATAAGCGTTATATCTTATTAGTTGAAATATAATTAGAAAAAAACTCACATTAATTTTAAAATGCCTTCACCACAAAACCACTTTGCAACCCAAGAAATAAACTCTAGAATGAGTACAACTCTTTTAATAAAGAATGACTCCAGCAAATACATCTTCATGTTAAAAGGTTTGAGGGATTTTTAAAGGATCTTATTTTCCTTTCTATTAGTGGATTTCCACTGAAAACTATAAGCAGTCTCTAATTGATGAAGGAGTCCATTTAGAAAGTTAGTTTTCTAAGCCAGTGTGAACTTGGATGGCATTTCCCCTTTGAAACACATTGTACATTGTTTGTGGTTATTGCTCCATATTAGCCCACAAAATCCTACTTAATCCTTTGTTTCAGATAACTTAGGTGACAAATGTAGGTTCTGGATAAGTCATCATTTTAAACATATTCCAGAAAAACATAAATAATTTTTTCAGTGGGGGAAGGTATTAAGATTTGGAGCTTATGCTGTAATAGCAATATAATCATGTGTTGAGCCCTGGATAAACAGGTTAATGTACTGTTTTATTAATCCATGCAATACCTTTGGGATAGGTCTAGTGTTATAATCCCCATTTGAGAGAGAAGGTAACTAAGACCTGAAAAATTGAATAACTTGCCCAAGGCCCCAGAGCCAGAGAAGCAGACATGGGATACAAATCCAGACTGTCTCATTCTAAAACACATGAGTGTTGCCATCACACACCGGTGGGAAATTAGCTCCACTGCAATGGGGAGCGTGGGGAGAGGTGTGGTTTCAGGCAAACTCCCCTAGTCTGTAGAAGCCAGCTGTCTAGCAAGAAGGGATTTTTTTTCCTTGCACACTTGGTGGCACTCTTGCTCTCCAATTAAAGGGGCTTTATGCCAACACTGAGCCAACTATTATGTGTCCTAAATACTAGAAAACAGTTTGTCTGGGGTCCCTTCCCTATTAATGTTCCACAAATGCTTCTGATCCAGCTGCAATACCTGAAGTCTGATGTACTTCAGCATTCCAGAATCCTTTTTCCCTTCCAGGTTGGCATCTGAAACTCTCTTCTTCAGAGAAGGTGTCCTCAGGCATGACTTATCTGAGCACTGGAAAGGACATGAGACATGTGATGAATATTGTGCTTTCTCAAAAACCAGTAATGCTACACTTCCCCCAAATTCTCCAGACAATAATCTTCTAATGGAAGGGATAACTTAAGGCCTTTTCGTGGGCCCACGCTTTCCGAAATCGATAAAAGTAGTTAATTTTGTAGTGAAAAGGGAGCTTAGAGATATTTAGTAACAAGCTCCTCATTTACCTTTGAGGAAACTGGGATCCAGAGAGGTGGAATAACTTGACCAAGCTGCAAAACTAATTATTAGCAGAATAAGGAAAGGACAAGGATTTCCTGATTTCAATTTTGAGGCGACTTAAATTCCATCAAGCTGTTAAACATACAAATCTTTTAAAATATTGAGTCAGATAAAATCCATTCTATTCAATATTCCCTTTATAGGGTTGGATGTTACAAGTGGAACCATTTGGTCATGGAAGAAAGAAAATATTTCATAGAGAAGTGTTAGGAAGTTAAAGGGCAAAGATAAAACTTGTCAAGAAAGTATAATATGAGTTCATAGCATCCATCATCAGGGCCTGAGATGTACAGGCAAAGTGACTTCTTTAAAAAAACATACTTGTCTATAGGAGACAGCAGCTCTTCTTACAAACTGTCTCCTCGCCCAGGTCCAGAATAGTCCTGATTCATCTGCATCATCACAGATAAAGCCATTTCTTCCTCTAACTCCCTAAATGCCAAGGAATGGAGTGAACAGAGCAACCGGGAGAGGGATCAGTCCTGATGGGGACAGGCCCTTGTTTATTTATCCTGAGTCCTGGTTCCTCCTATTTTTGCACTCCAGGCTGTGCAAAGAGGGAATCCTCCTCTCACAGAATAAATGCTCGTTTGTTTTTCCAGTGTCATGTCAATGAAACAGTTTCTCCCTCTAGCCAAGGGGAAAAAGCAAACTCCTTAAGAATTCTTTAACAGAGCTTCATAGTGTTATAGATGAAGACATTTTGAAAGAAAAGGCAAATTTGAAAGTGCATGCATGTTCCAAGGAAGATTTTCGAAACTCTGACAAAAAGACCCAAGATAATGCATCTATTATGTGCTTGGTATGGAACCAACTTTTTAAATGACTCTATTTGGAAACAAGTGATTCAGAGCTCTTGCTGTGTTTTCTAAGGAAAAAATCAGGGAGGCACATAATTGGGAACACATTATCATTTGGAGACAGAACTATTGCATTGCTTTTTTCCCCTGTGAATCAAAAACAATATACAGCATAAATAGCATGCCTATTATATATAATTTGAAAACTGTTCTAAAATCATACACAGCAGTATTTTTCCATATAAATGTAAGGGTGTATCTGACTTCCTTTTAAAAAGAGTCAAGATATTTAAAAATTGGCATGTCTCTTCTTTTATTCTTTCTATTTATAAAACAATACATTCACATTGCAGGATGTCTAGAAAAGACAGAAAAACTGTAAAGAAAACACAAATCTCAATAATCCCAAACCCAATGATAGCCATTATTTGGTTTCTTTAAGCCTTTTTTTCCCTCTGCGTCTTAGCACTGCTGTGATAATGTTATGTATGTGGCGCACAATTTTAAACAATTCATTTCACTGTGATTTTATAATGAGTATTTTCCCAGGTCACATTCATTATATGTTTATATATACTCAAATATTTAATATCCTGCCATATTTCCTTAGAAAGCTTGGTGTGTTCTGGTGTCCTCATGATACTTAGGGTGCTTGTTTTAGTGGAAAGAGAAGGGAGTTGGAAGGGCTTTTGCATCAAGGTGTTAAGCTAGTAATTCTTTTTGAATGACTTATCAGACTTGGAAGATAGATATCATAGATGGTACATATATGATGGGAACTTGGGTAGACTATATGAAGGCTCTGAAGTCCTTCTCCTGGTGTGACCCCTAGCTCAAACTGATGAACCTATAATTAGTTCCTTTTTGCTTTGGTGATTTGATGTAAAACTTGTATAGAAGAGATGTAGGAACTGGATGGAGTAGGAGGCTAGTTCTAAAGGCATCTGTTAATGGTTCTTTGAAGAGTTAGAGATTTCCCTGGTCTGTGAGAACACATGGGAGTTGAAATTACATATCAAACAGGGACCTGCAGAGAAACTCAAGACTACAAACCCAAGACCAAAGGACAGAGTTTATCACCAATAGATTACATCATCCATTGTTGAGGTGGTTCTGCCAGAGGGAGCTGTGATCAATGGTAAGCAACTATACAGCCCCAAGATCTGGAAGGGATACTGGGGAATGCTTGCTATGGGATGGTGTAGAATTTGGATTATTGTCATTTTCTTCTATGTATATGTCTTAAGAAAATCCATCATAGTTGACTCTATGACTTCTCTCCTCATCCTAACCACTACTGATTAGATTTGCAATGCAAAACCAACTCTTTGGCTAAGGATTTATCACCTGTGTTTTGCTCAAAAAGAAGAGGAGATGGCCCCATCAAATTCCTGTCCTAGGGAATTAAGAGACACAGGGTCTGAATAATTTAATGATGGTTTCTGGGATAAGAAATAACAATGCCACTTTGGGATTTTCAGTCTAAGTACAATATCAGTAGAGCAACGGGAGCTGGTCAAGGGACAGAGATGCATGAGCAGATGAAGATGATGCAGAAAGAAGCAGAGATAAGAGACCATGTCCACCCTGAGGAGGACAGCAGCTTCAGCTCTCATTCCCTTGAGGCTTGGCTATGTTTCCCTTTCTGTCCTTGGTTTCATGGGATTCTACTATATCCTTTGAAGAAACTCTCTAATTATTTGAACAAATTGGAATTGGTTTCTGTTCCTTATGACAGAAGATTATTGGCTAGAGGGAAATAACAATTATTTTAAATAAAAATTTTATGTATTAATTTAATAATTCGAGAATAAGTTTTTAGGTTAACCATATGCCAGGAACTGGGCTAATGTCTAGAGATATGCTTAGGAGAAAAACATGATACTAGTCCTCCTGGAAAGTGTATCTTCCTAGGAGAGACAGATGACAAACATGCAAATGAATGAAAGTCAAGATAAGTAGAAAAGCAGATACATGCATGAAGGGTGATGCACTGTAGACAAAAAAAGTATTCAAAATTTAGGAATGTTGAAGTTACCCTGCTGGCTGAGAAATAGATTTCCTGATCTTTCTGAGAGGAACATTATGCCAACTGAAGTGTAATACTTTCCTGAAGGTAACCTAGACTACTCTTTGTGCCTCATACATCTTTGGCACATAAATTATGTGTGTTATGGTGGGGAGTCATTCTGGCCCATGAAATCAAGACCTAGTGCCTGGTCTTGGGCTGGCAATATCATTGTCCATAGATAGTTTTAGAAAAAATACTAATTTTGCAAAAAATCAGTTGACTTCTTGCCATTTGCATTGGCTTTACAAAGTTTACCCACACTGTGTCCTGTCTTTCTAGGGGAATGTATCCCCATTTATCCCCTTCTCCTTTTTGGTTGAAAGAAAAAAACAATTATTTTATCTATTATTTTTTTCATCAGTAAGCATTAATTGTACATATTTATTCTATTTAGAACGTGGCTTTGGACAAAGTACAGACATAGAAGAAGAGTATCAGAATTCTTTGGTAAAGGTGGTATATACACATAGGATGCTAGTTTATTGAAAAAAAAAACCCCTCAAGTTTGGAAGTGCACTAATATAGACTAACAGAATGTACAGTGAGTTCCTGAGCATTGAAATGTAGATTAGCAGATTGATCAGAGTTAGAGGGTTACAGAATGTTCTGGCTGCCACAAATATATTCTGCCATAAAAAACAATTTAAAAAAACAGGTATGAAATACCAATTGCTCATAAGACTTGATTCTAATCAGAACGCTGCTTTTATTCTTGATTTATTGCCTACTCTGTTTTCATTTTGGATCTGGAAATGTGAACATTGTTCATTTAGGTGACAGATTCACAACAGGCAAGTGAAAAACATCATGAGAGATAAAAAGAGCTTGAGCAGGAAGGAGGCTAGCATTTTAGAAATGAAATGTTTATTACAGAAGAGTCAATGCACCTTTTCAGCTCACCCCCGAATGACTAATTTCAATTGTTAAGGTCAGAAGACATTTATTCTTGCTTTACTTTCCCTTTCCCTTGCAGAAGTGCAAGCAACAGCAGAAGGTTGGTTAGCCCCTTCTGCTGCATCGGGCCAGTGTCCTGGTTGAGCTAGAGTGCAGGGCATGCATGAAGCACTCTAAGGCTGTGGTTCTACTGACTCACTCAATGTTTATTGTTCCTCTGCTATAAGTGAGTACTTTTTTAGAGTATCACACAGGATACAAAATGTGTAAGACTTCCTCAGTTCTCAAAGAGTTTAAAATTAAGTGGGAGAGCATGATTGCCCCTACTCCACAGGACAGAACGAAGGCCTTCCCACGGCCCCACAGGGTCTGGTCTCTATCTGCTGTGCAGCCTCCTCACCCTCCACAGTCCTCTGTGCTCTAGCC
>RJWJ010047213.1:0-11056 GCA_004363605.1 Indri indri
CCCTCAAGACTACACTTGCAAAGCTTTGTCAAGAGACACAGCTATCATGGATAGATATGCTGAGCCTAGCCCTACTACGAGTTAGGTGTACCCCTGGCTCCTCTGGGTATACACCATTTGAAATCCTATATGGCAGACGACCCCCTCTCATTAAACAGTTAAAGGGAAATACTGGACAACTAGGGGAACTAAACCTAAACAGGCACCTTGGAGCCCTGTCCAAGACCCTAGCTCACATTCATCAAACTGTTCTAGAAAGAAGCCTGGTCCCCTTGGGAATCCCCGTCTATTCCCACAAGCCAGGAGACCTAGTCTGGGTAAAAGACTGGAAAAAGGCACCTCTAGAGCCTACCTGGACAGGACCCCATACTGTGGTACTAGTCACCCCCACTGCTGTTAAGGTTACAGGTCTGGTGCCGTGGATCCACCACTCCCGAGTAAAGAGGGCAAAATTCGACTACTGGCCAGAGCAACCAGACCCACAAGACCCACTAAAGATCCGGATCAAGCACCAGCCCAACAAGACCAACAACAACCAACAAGAACCACCAGAGACACCGGACTAAATGAGCCCACTGGGCTGGACTCTTATTAGACTAGTAACATTCTTCCTGGGACTTGGACTCGGGGCCAGAGCCCCTAAAATTGACAGAATAGTTATAACTGTACTCTACTGGGTCTTAACAGGATGTCTTTTTATGTGCTGGTCATTGTTGGGGTTGTTAGGGCCCTCACCCTCAAAACAGGAGATCCAGAATTAAACATCCCATACATGTGGCAGTTCATAGTCAGGGAAACTTACCAGGTTAAAAGTTATGCAACAGGGCAAATAATAGGACAAGCTGACTGCTCAACTGCTGGATGCCTGGGCCCCATCAGAATTCCCCTGACCCTATGGACATATGTTAAGCCTACACCAGCAATATGCTTTACTTATGACCAGACCTACCCTCAATGCCAATATAGAGCTGACATCTACGGAGGGTGCCCCTACTATACTTGTAGAATGCATATAATAAACCAGCCAAATGGCATTTTCTCTAAACAAGCAGGGGGCCCCTACATACTTGAAATAAGAGACCCAGAACACCAGCGATGGCAGACAGGAGTCCTTGGGAGCTTATATGACAGCCATCTCTATAAAATTCCTCAAAGCATGATTTACATCAGCCGTAGATATGTCCCAGCCCCTCAAAACCTAGCCCAAGTGTCTTCTAATATCCAAAAGACTGAACAAATGTTAACCAGCCAGCTCTCTGTACAAAAACAGAAAGCATCTCTAACAACTTGGAAAGAAATCCTCCAACAAGTTGTTTACTTCCTAAACTCAACCCACTTGCTTCCTTTCAGTGGAAACGCCACTGTTTCACACTGCTACCTTTGTGCTTCTCTCCAACGACCCCTCCTGGCAGCAGTGCCAGTTGATGCCCAGTTAACATATACCCCAAGCATAACCTCTAAAGAAAGGAAGCAGCTCACCCTGCAAGGTATCCCACTCTGGACACCTGAATGGGAGGGGTCCCAAAGCCCCCCTCACTGTGTATGCTACCTTACATCAAAAACCCCTCCAAGCACTGATAACCTTAAACATTGCCAAATCAACTGAACAGTAAGTCAGACCATATGCTCGGATAAAGAAACTTACTTCTGGTGTAACCAAACACTTGCCCGGTGTATCAACCAAACGAACACAGGTCCGTGCTTCCCAGTGGTATTATTAGTCCCTCAGGTAATGCTCTACAGCCAAGGAGAATTACAGGGACCGTTGTTAGAAAATACCTGGAAAAAAAGAGCTGTGTTTCTCCCACTTATGGTGGGGCTCACTCTAGCCACATCCTTAGCTGCTGGGGGGTAGCACGGGGAGCCTTAGGGCACAATGTAATAACCTCCCGAGAACTTTCCCAACAATTAGATATGTTCCTAAAAGCCACTGCCAACTCGCTAAGCTCATTACAGAGACAGCTGACATCCCTAGCTGGGGTAGCACTCCAAAACCGGAGAGCATTAGATCTTCTCACAGCTGAAAAAGGGGAGACATGTGTTTTTCTAAAAGAAGAGTGCTGTTACTATGTCAGTGAATCTGGGCTAGTTGAAGAAAACATACAACAGTTAAATAATATTAGAGAAGAACTGCAAAACTACTACCAAGGTAAAACCTCATTTGCAGAATGGTTTCAATCTCCACTAATTGCATGGTTACTGCCCCTCTTGGGACCTGTTATAATGGTCAGGTCATTCTGTCTCTTAGCCCCTTGTCTGATACAGTTTCTCAAACAACGACTTCAAGAACTTGCTCAAGCAGCGGTCACCACCTGCGCGATAGCCCTGCACAGCTATCCTATTGAAGTTGATGCCATAGTGTAGCTTTAAAGGCATCAAAAGTGGGGGATGTTGGGGAATTTCCATGCCAGTTCTGCTTAAAACTGTAAAGCAGCTAAGTAGAGCAAGTAGGTAGAATATGCACCAGCTAGCTGAAACCACAAAACAGTTAAGCAGAGTTATAAGCCTGTCATGACTGTACTGCTTGTTGTAAACCTATCATAACTATACTGTTTGTTATAAGCCTATTATAACTGTACTGCATGTAAAAACTGCTATTAATTGGCTAACTTTTAATCCTTTTACTAATTGGTTAACTTTTTATGCTTGTGTGTGTTATTGGATAAGACTAACCCCCCCCCCTCAAAAAAGTATAAAACTTGACAAAAACCAGGAAGAGGTGCTCAGAATTTGGAGGCTTGTCCCCTCTGGGCCACCGGCAATAAACTTGCTAACTCTCCGACTCTCTGCGTGCCGCTCGGTTATTCCCCTGGGACCGGTCACTGTAACACTTGCCGTGACAAGCTCAGTGTCAGGCGCCAGGTGTTGGGCTGTGTAAACCAGGGAACCAGGAACACCCCTGAATCATAGACTCCAAAGCCGAGGCCTTCGTTTACCGTACTGTGATCAGCGAAGACATCATACTGCTTTGCGATTGCCTGGAGACAATGACACATAAAACACTGAGGGAAATTATTTTTAGCCTGGAATTACAGATTCAGCAAAGTATTAGTCATATGTAAAGATAGACTAAAGACATTTTCATATGTATAGAGATTCATAAAATCGCCCTTTCTTATGGCTTCCTTAAGGAGCTACTGGAGATAATCTCCAGCAAAATCAGAAATACGGGGAGCAAAGAAACAGCGGGTGCCATCCAGGAGAGTCAGAAGAAGCTCCAGGGTGAAAAACGTACCACAGGCCCAGAGAGGAAACCGTCCAGATGTGATGAGTGTATAACAGTATCCAGAAAGGAAGACTGTTGGCAAAAGGGAGAAATCTAATAGAACACAAATGATAAAAATTGAATATTTAGGAACAGTATGAGAATATGTGGTAAGAAAATTATACAAGTGAAAAAACAATGAGGCAATTTAGAACTCCAGGAGAAACAAAAGGCTCCACAAGACAGGAAACGTACACTGTGTGTATGTATCTCTTGGGGCCTCCCTGAATAACATGTGCACAGCTGTCCTGGTAATGTAAATACTGATTATTGATTCAACTGTATTAGAAGATGTAAAAGAAGACGAAAACATGAGAAAGTCATTTGACGATGTCTAAAATTGATCAAATCAAGAAGTAATAATATGAGCATCTTGCCTAAAAGCATGGATGTGACTATCAGAGGAAATAGCTAAAAAGAAGTTTAAAAGTAAATGACTGAGGAATAGGCCTGGGGTACCTCGGGGCAGAGGGGAGGGATCTGTTGCTTTCACTGTGGTTTTCAGTTCTGTTTAACTGTTTGTATAGTGAGTATGTGTTACACTAATAAATATTTATTTGTAAATAAATATTCCCAATGGATGAACTAGCCAACCTCTGCCTGTGAAAGGGCAGAAAGAAGCAGGGCAGCAATTGGAGGTGAAGGTGGTGCAGTAAGTGACAGAGGCCAGAGGCAGGGCCTCCAAGGGACGGGTGCCGGCTAGCCCTGCGGAGAGGCATGGGGGAAGGTGCGGGCTGGTGCAGGTGCCAGGGAGGTTAAATTGCAGACATGGTGTTGATTCAAATTGGAAGGTCTTGCCTTTAATCGCTTCTTTGTTATTCTCCTAAGCAATACTGGTAAATGTTTACTTTTGGTATTCCTAGACAGCTGGCAGGGAGTAGAATGTGTTTGTAACGTACTGCTCTGCATTTATTCCCACGACTAGAGCACATTCAGGGAAACTGTGCCACAAAAGCCTAAGAAATATAATTCCCAGGGGTGAGAATAAACGTGGTTTCTGGAGGAAACACTCCATATAACCATCGCACGTTTTTCTGGATTCAAGAGAATGTTAATATAACTTCTCAGGGAAAGAAATGATCCAGGATAATTGCACAAAATTGACCGTTTCCCAAGACAATGATGGCAGGATTTCAGCTCTGTCTGGTTTATGTGGTGTGTCTGGCTCCAAAAAAATTAAGGAAATGATTTCTCCAGGGAAAACTCAGTTAACATGCTGGGGTAGGTCTTAACTTCTAATGTACACACATTTGAGAAAGGACATCACTATGCAATATATACATGATAACATGAAGTGAGAATGTGCTCTCTCATAATTTTATCAACAATTTTGTGCTTAATGCCATATAAACAATGATTTTTGTGTGTCTCGCCATTCAGAAATGGGATGTCATGAGTTCACACAAAAGCCTTCGAATGCAGCGGAAGCTATTGCTGCCACCCATTCACCCCTTCATCAGGACCCACTTCCAAACAGATTAGAAATGGACAGGAGAAAATACACACCGTAAGCAAGCCTAATCCACCCCCCGACACCTCACTGCAGCCCAGGAGACCAGCCAGAGGTGAACCATCAGTCCCAAGAGCCTCTGGACACTTGGGCTGGGAGCTAGGTGATTCAGACTCCAGAGGGTTGAGGAGATGAGAGATCCTCCCTGGGTAGATGGTGGTCTCCTAGCCTCCAACTTGATTTTTTCTCTCTGGATATTAGATGACTGTATCAGTCTGCTCCGGCTGCCGTAACAAAATACCATAGACCGGGGCAGCTTAAACAACAGACGTTCATTCTCACTGTTCTGGAGGTTGAAAGCCTAAGATTAAGGTACCTGGCAGGATTGGTTTCTAGTCAGGTCTCCCTTCCTGGCTTGCAGACAGCCACCTTCTCACCGTATCCTCACACAGCCTTTTCTCGGTGTACGTGTACGGATTTCTCTTCCTCTCTTCCTCTTACAAGGACACCAGTACTATAAGGGCTTCCTTCTACCTCCTTTAACCTTAATTCCATCCTTAATCCAAACACAGTCAGTGATGAGCTGTGGGACCTCAAGCAAGTCCCCCCAACAGGCCTTGGCTTCCTTTCTGAAATCATTTTATACTTAGAAATACTGAAAACAGACTTGCTCTCAGGCTAAAGAATTGCTTGGTAGTTCCACCACCTTCTTCCCAGTGATGCTTTAAGATGATTCTAGAAGCAATTGGATTGTTTCCACCGATGGATTGGAACAGAAAGTGCAGGCATGGAGAAAAGACAGCAGCATGTCTTAGTTGGCTCAGGCTGCTAAAACAAAATACCACTGACTGAGTGCTTGCGGATAACAGAGATTTATTTCCTCACAGTTCTAGAGATGGGGAAGTCCAAGCTCAAGGTATCAGCTGATTTGGTTCCTGGCGAGGGCTCTCTTCCTGGCTCACACACAACTGCCTTCTCACTGTTCTCACATGGTGGAGAGCAAGAGAAAGAGCTCTCTTTCTCTTCTTCTTCTTATAAGGTCACAGTCCTGCCAGATTAGGGCCCACCTTTATGACCTCATTTAACCCTAAATATCTCCTAAAGACTCTATCTCCAGAAACAGTCACACTGGGGGTTCAGGCTTCAACATAAGAATTTGGTGAGGATAGGGACACAGTTCAGTCCATAGCAGTGATCAAACCACCAGCAACCCACCTCTCCCACCAACCAAGCCTCGTTTCTGTCCCAAAGTATCAGAGCGGCTCCATCTCAGCACTATCCTGACATTTGATGCTCCCAAAGTGAAGGGTGACTGTGTAGGCTGGAGGTCACCAGCGAGCAGGCAGACCCCTCAGTGATGCCAACCAGAGCCTACCAGGGGCCAGAACTCCGTCATTAGGGCCAGATTAACATGCAGCTTCAAATGCCATTATTCCTGCTCAGATCTAAAGAAGTGAGCTGTGGACTGCAGAATTCAGAGGACTTTCCCTCTCGCGCTTGCTAGTTGCACTCTGCTGAAAGAGTGAACCCCGATATTCCAAGGGAACATAAGAAAATAACACTCAGTGAGTCTGTCGATATGCCAGGCGTTAGGGCTTTTATACATATGTGCAACGAGGCAATAGCAAACATGATGCAAGCAGGACCTTGACTGGTGCTACATCTGCTTGGGATCCCGAAACCACTGTGGGAACGCACCCAACCAGGCCTGCTGGAGGACAAGAGGCCGCGGGGGCTGAACCAAGGTGTCCCAACTGCCCACTGGCCACAGACACATGGGTTGTCCAGCAGAGACCACTGAGTTGGCCCAAACCAGAAGAAATGCCCAACCTACTCATAAACTAGTAAGCTAAAGGAAATGAGTATTGTTTTAAGCTTCTAAGCTTTGGGTTGTTTTGTTACACAGCAAAAGTTAACAATGCAATTCTCCACTTAGGCTGTTTTTCTAATGAAGAACATCCTCCCCTTCCTGAATGAAATTGTTTCTTTTTACAAAGATGTGATCAGAGAGTTGAGAAATCTTCTGCAACTCAACTATTCTTCCAGATCCCAGGTGAGGGATGACAGAAGTCACGAATGAGAGCTCAGAGAGAGATCTGAGGAGGCAGGGTGACAGGAAAGGAAGCAGAACGTACCATAAGGAGATAACGCCAAAGCCCCTCCTCTCTGCAGACTTGCACCCACTGGACAAGCCACGGACGTTGTCATCATGCTCTTGGTTAGGCTCACCTTGAAAAACAGAAGCTTCTCAACTCTAGAGAACAGTTTATAAGCCACTAGATGCTTATGTGCAATAAAGACCAATTCAAAGAATGCTTGTACTGGTCTGGAAACAATATATGCACAGGTAAATGGGTTAATAAAAGAGTTACCTCATTTAAAATCACTCACGGCTAACTATTGCCAAGTCCTCTCCCCAAAAACATGGTATGGTTTGCTTTGATTGTCTTTGAACCCACTGGTGTTGGAGCTCATGAGTTAGGAACTTCATGATGAACCCCCACTTTGTCCTTTGTCCCTTGGCTTCCACACAGTTCCAGTGGCACTTTGCCCCTTTCCTGCTGGGGGCAGGAAGATAGAAGCTCCGTCAGAGTGTCCAAGGGAGTGGGCAAGACAGCAGCTGAAAGACTAAACTGTCAGACATTGTAAGTCAGTGCATTAAAAGGCCAGTGTTGAGATACAAGTTAATTACAAAGGGGAAAATATTAATAACAACAGTGCAGAGGGGAAACCTGCAGACACCACCTTCACCAGATCATCCAGGTCGGCATCACCAGTCATGCAACATATTGGCCTCATGTCCCTCGTGATACCATGTGCTGAGGAGGACACAATATCACTTTTATGATGTTCTTGCCAAAAATGCATAATTACGTCTAATCATGAGAAAACATCAGACAAACCCAAACTGAGGGACGTCCCATGAAATCCAGGCCAATACTCTTAAAAAGTCTAAAAGTAACTGAAAACAAGAAAAGTTGGGGAACCCAACCATTCCAGACTAAAAGAGACCAAGGACATTCGATGTCTTAAACGCAACATGAGACACTGGACTAGGTCCTGACATAGGGAAAGACATTGCGGAGCCCTGACTGACATTTGAATAAGGTGGGTGGATTCATTAATATTAATAGTACTGCACCAATACTAATTCCCTGGGTTTAACTGTCATGATGTAATTATGTGAGGTACAAACACTGGGGAAATTAGGTTAAGGCATATGGGAATTCTTTGTACTATTTTTGCAACTTTAAGTTCAAAGTTATTCCAAAATCAAAAGTTAAAAAAGTGGTGGAGGGGCAAAAAAAAGTTTAAAAAGTAAAATCTCTTCAACACTTAACAAGAAGGAAAAAAACAAAAGAAAGAAAAAGAGAAGTCATTACCAGCATTGGCTGACATTGGTTTCCTTTAAATTTAGTGGGCAGGGACAGCCATATAGTGGACATTTGGGGCCACCCCACATCCACTGTCCCTCCTTTGGGTGTCTAGCACCAAGTTTCCACGGAGGGATCCGCTCTTCCCTGGATGTGCAGTCCTGGGAGGCTGGGGAAGGTGCTGCTGATGCCAGCTCCAGGAAAGAGGCCTGTGGCCCACCCCAACTCAGCAGCATGTTCTGTCTCCTTGGCCCCAGTGACACTCCAGGAAGGGCATAGGACCCCAGGAGGGAGACTTGATTCTGGGAGTTTTGCGTAAGCCCTGGGGAGGCTGCCTCTTGCTCCCAGCCCCATCTCCGCGGACGGGAACAGCAGTAACGGAGACCCGAGCTGCCACTGTTACCAGCCACCGCAAGGCCAGAGTCCGTCCAAGGAAGGAGCCGGCCTTGAAGGTGCAGAGATCGGTCCTGCTGACCACACTTGATCTCTGCTCAGGCCACACCTGACACTCACCCACTCTGGACTCTTTAGTCATTGGAGCAGCGAAGCCCCTTGGTCCTTCAGCCACTTTGGATTGCCATTGACGCCCGCAACTGACAGCCTCGTGTAGCTGCCGCCTATCTACTGAGGAGAAAGCAAAGACGGCCAAATGACACGCGAGAGACGGCAGAGTCCTGGGTTATGACAGGCTGCATCAGTGGGGTGGTGAGGACAGGAGGGAGGGGCAGAGAGGCCACCTGTGTGTTCCCGACCTCCGCCCTGGGTGGACAAATGTGCTGTGTTGGCCAGCATGCCCCCAAGACTTGATATTCTGAGAACCCACCCACTTAATGGCAGGAAATTCAGTTTCTCTGTGATCCCCATATCCACTCATCTTGTCCAAGTTCCTGGGCAGGGAGCAGGGTAGCTGTCACACAGACACAGATGTGGGCTGCCCACCTGCCACCTGCAGGGCCTGGCTTTGCCTTAAGGCCCTCTGCTTCATCTGGCTGCCCGCGTGGCCTGGGGACTGCTCACCTGTCTGGGGCCAACTATGAGTGCTCCGCGGGGAGGGCCCATGAGTCAGCTCCCTGCTTGTACGCGGGTTGGTCAGGCCTGCGGATGATGGGCTCCCGCGCCCTGGGCGAGTCCCGACACCAGCAGAGCGCCCAGCCACTTGGAAGGTCGGCGGCGCTGCGGGCAGGCGGCCGCCAGGGGGCAGCGCGGAGCCCGGGCAGGCCAGGTGCGCCCGCCGCCGGCCCAGGCCTCCCGCGCGCAGTCCGGGGAGGGAGCCCCGCACAGCTGCGAGCCACAGCCCCCTCCGAGCGGCGGGCTGCAGAGTAATCTTATTCTCCTTCTGCCCTTTGTTGTATTTTCCAAGTTTCCTACAATTGATAAATAACTTTCGTTACCAAGTAACTTTTATTAATAAAAAGAAAGAGGGCAGATCGGCAGGTGCCCGCTTTCTGCATCATTTGTACCCACATTTTCCAAATTCGCACATTGCCCAACTGCAGAGATCCTGGAAAGACAACATGGACCACTCCAGGACCATCTGAGACAGCCCCAGGCAGGGAGGTTTACACCCCTCTCCGCAGCCCCCCGGGTCCTGGAGGCACCCCCCCCCCCCCGCCGCCCCAGGACAGCTGTCTCCTGTTCTGTCCGGTGACATCTTTGGTATTGGAATCCCGCTTCCTCTTATAAATGACAACACCTGCCCTTTGCGTGCTTGAGGGTATTCCAGGGATCATCCTGCCCCTAACTTCTTCACAGGGATAGTTCCCGATTCTCAGTCACTCCACGTGGTGCCCTCCCAGTTTCTCGGCGCCCCAGCCCCGCCCCGAGTGCGGGGAAGGGTGGGTGGGCGTGCTGGGCACGGCCCAGGCCAAGGGCAGCCTCCTGCTGCGGGACCCACCCTAGACTCAGGGCTTCTCAAGGCTCATGACTCTCACCACCCAATTGTTACCGACTACATTGAGTCCCCCACGATTCATACGTAGATGCCGTAGATGCCTTAAGCCCCAGTGTGACAGTGTGGAAAGCTGTTGGGAGGTGATTAGGTTAAATGCGATCAGAAGAGTGAGTCCCTGATCCAACAGGACTGCAGGGCTGTGTCCTTACAGCAGAGGAGGAGACGCCAGAGCACACTCTCTCTCCCTGACCCTCACCCCACACAGGGCCACAGAGGAAAGGCACGTGAGGACACAGTGTCCACAAGCCAGGAGGCCATCCCTCACCACAAAACGAACTTGCCGGCACCTTGCTCTCAGCCCTCCAGACTCTGGAACTGTGGGAAAATCGATGCCTGGTGTTGAGGCCGCCCAGCCGGCAGCACAGCACCGTGTGTGGCAGCCGGAGCTGACCAGTACGGTTTTCTCAGCACCTTGGAGACGCTCACATGAGAAGGCGGCCATACCCAGTATCGGTGCAGGGCTGCCCAAGCCCCTGCCCAATGACATGCCACAAACACCTGCTGCACAGCGTGGTCTCCTGCCACCCCTGGCCAGAACACCCAGACTCCCCTGTCCCTTGATTGTAGAAATAAGCATCAAGGAAAGAAATTGGGAGTTAATTCCTCTTCCTGATGCCAAGAATTGCTCCGAAATCCCTGCATTTCAAATCTCTCACTTTGTCCACTGCTCACAGCTCAACCTCTCCTCACTGCAGCTGTTTGTGCACTTCAACACATTTCTGCACAATTTTCCCCCTCTGTCCCCCCAACAGTGACGACACCTGGCAGCTGTGGCCAGACTCAGGATCCACAGCTACAAGCAGTGGCTCAGGGCTCAAGGCTGGGGGGCTGGGACCCCGCCTACCACAACATGGGGATGGCTAACCCCACTTGGGGTGAGGATGCAGGGGACACACTGCTGGGGCTCCTTAAACACGGCCAGGAAGAGACGCTTCATCGAGGCCCTCAGGCAGGAGCATGGCAGGGGCTGTACAGGTCTCAGGCTCCTGCCTCCCAGGCAGTCCGGGAAGTGCCCG
>RJWJ010047214.1:0-11057 GCA_004363605.1 Indri indri
AGGCCCATCAAACAGGCCCCTACAAATTGGCACTTACCTTGGACAAATCAGTGCATTTCATAGACTGGCTTTCATTGAACTAGATTAAGAAACCTCACATTGAGTACAACAAATGGTTCTCCTTCTCTCAGAGGCAAAATCAATTACCTAAATTCACAGACACTAGTGATTATAACAAAAACACTGACTTCGTCACTTCCGTTGAAAACTACAGAGGCTGTTATACAGGGACTGAACAAAGGTATGTCTTCTTTCTCTGTAGACAATTCCTGAGAAAAGCCAAATTATAATCAGAAAATTGCTTGTGGAGCATGACATTACAACATGAAAGTTAAAGACCAATTTCAAATGTTTGCAATATTAGGCTGAAAAAAATCTGCTAATATCAGACTTCTTTGAAATGCCTAGCTCCAAATCTCTGTGTAAATTATTTTGCCTTCTCTGTTAATTCCCTAAAATACACACACAAAGAAACAAACACACACACACTTAATTTTCTGTGGCTGATTCTAAAAAGAGCACTCTCACTGTCTAATCAGAAACTTTATATCTGAGTTTTCTCACTGCCTTTCCTCAGATCCACCAACATGGGAAAAGAGAATGAAAAGGTAAAGAAAATGTACTTGTCTCTGCTTTAGTTTAGTGCATGATTTTCATTACTTCCCAGTCAACCTTCTTTAGCAAATTTATTACGTTATTATTAAGTATGAAATGTCCAATTTCTATAAGTACTAAGTTTGACAGTTGATTTCACTTTGAAACTTCTTGTTTTATTTTTATTGTGAAGGTACATCTTCAGTCTTTCAAATGCATAGTTTGGCTTGTGATTATCTCCCAATATTTTTTTAGAGCAATTTTTGTGACACCATGGATAAGTCAAAATTTATGTTATTTTCAAATATGAGTTCCGTCATGGAACCAATGCAGTGCAGACAGCTTGAAATATTAACGAAGTGCTTGAGAAGGGTGTGGCTAATGAGCGCGTAGTACGTTGATGGTTTGAGAAGTTCTCTTCCGGTGATTTTAATCTTGAAAATGAACCGGATGGGTGACCTGAGACCAAAGTGGACAATAATAGTTGAACACTGTAGTGGAAGCAAATCCATCTCAACCTACACATGAATTGGCAGCTAGGTTTGGCCTTACTATTCCAACAGTATTGGACCATTTGAAACAATTTGCAAGGTAAAGAAGCTGGATAGATGAGTTCCACATGAATTAAACAAAGTGTCAGAAGAGAAATCATCTTGAAGCTTGCCTTTCTTTGCTGTCCTGATGTAAAGGAGAACAATTTCTACACCTTATCATAAGATGTGTTGAAAAATGGATTCTTTTTGACAATCACAAGCTTTCACCACCACGGTTGGATAAAGATGAAGTGCCAAAACACAGTCCCAAACTGAATATTCATCCAAAAAGGCTGATGGTGTGTCTTGGGTGGTCCAATGCTGGTGTTATCCACTACAGCTTCATGAAACCTGGTCAATGGATTACAGTGGATGTCTACTGTAACCAGTTGGATGAAATTATGAGAATGCTTGCAATTAAGCAGCTGAGATTGGTCAATAGAGACAGTCCAACGCTCTTGCAAGACAATGCTGAACCACACGTTGCACAAACAATGCTGTTCAAAGTATGGCAGCTGGACTTGCGAACTCTCTCTCACCCACTGTATTCACCAGACCTTGCACCAACTGACTACCATTTCTTCCAAGCTTTGGAGAACTTTTGTCAAGGACAAATATTCAATTCTGAACAAGCTATGGAATATGCCTTTCATGATTTCATCACTACTGGATCTCCAGGTTTCTTTGCTGCTGGCATAAACAAGCTATTATTAAGATGGCAAAACTGGGTGGTTAGCTTGATTAACTGTCCTTCTTGTTTGAGATATAATAAACAAAACTTTTGATCCAAAATTAGGCATTTCATATTTAATGACCTAACAACTCAAGATTTCAACCCAAAACTCCTTTGTTTCTCTAAATATTCAATTAATATTCTATAATCAATGTATAATTTTGTTTCTTTTTTTTTATTTCAGCATATTATGGGGATACAGATGTTTAGGTTACATATGTTGCCCTTGCCAGCCCTCCCCGCCAAGTCCGAGTTTCAAGTATGTCCATCCTTCGGATGGTGCACATTGCACTCTTTGTGTATGCATATACCCATTCCCTCCTGCCCCCTCCCCCCTCTCCCTTGCCGGACATCCAATAGATGTTAATCTTATACGTGCACTTATGTGTTGATCAGTTAATACCAATTTGATGGTGAGTACATGTGGTGCTTGCCTTTCCATTCCTGGGATACTTCACTTAGTAGAATGCATTCCGGCTCTATCCAGGAGTATACAAGAGGTGGTATATCATCATTGTTTCTTAAAGCTGAATAGTACTCCATGGTATACATATACCACATTTTATTAATGCACTCATGTATTGATGGACACTTGGGTTGTTTCCACATCTTTGTAATTGTGAATTGTGCTACTATAAACATTCTGGTGCAGGTGTCTTTCTTATAGAGTATTATTTGCTCTTTTGGGTAGATGCTCAGTAATGGGATTGCTAGATCGAATGGCATTTCTGCTTGTATCTCTTTAAGGTATCTCCATATTGCTTTCCACAGAGGTTGCACTAGTTTGCAGTCCCAGCAGCAGTGTATGAATGTTCCTATCTCTCCGCATCCATGCCAACATTTATTGTTTTAGGAGTTTTTGATAAAGGCCATTTTCACTGGAGATAAGTGATACCTCATTGTGGTTTTAATTTGCATTTCCCTGATGATTAGAGATGCTGAGCATTTTTTCATATGTTTTTTGGCCATTATTCTGTCTTCTTTTGAAAAGTCTCTATTCATGTACTTTGCCCATTTTTTGATAGGGTTGTTTGATTTTTTCTTGTTGATTTTCCTGAGTTCTAAGTAGATTCTAGTTATCAGACTTTTATTGGATTTGTACCATGCAAAAATTTTCTCCCATTCTGTAGCTTGCCTATTTGCTCCTGTGACAGTTTCTTTGCCTGTGCAGAAGCTTTTTAATTTGATCAGGTCCCAGTTATTTATTTTGGTTGTTGCTGTGATTGCCTTTGGGGTCTTCTTCATAAATTGTTTGCCTAGGCCAATGTCTAGTAGAGTATTTCCAACATTTTCCTCTAGAATTCTAATAGTTTCACTCCTTAGGTTTAAATCTGTTACCCAGCATGAGTTGATTCTTGTGAGAGGTGAAAGGTGTGGATCCAGATTCAGTGTTCTACATGTGGCTATCCAGTTTTCCCAGCACCATTTATTGAATAAGGATTCTTTTCCCCAGTGTATGTTTCTGTCTGCTTTGTCAAAGATTAGATGGCTATATGAGGATGGTTTTATATCTGGGTTTTCAGTTCTGTTCCACTGGTCAATGGCTCTATTTCTGTGCCAGTACCAAGCTGTTTTGATTACTACATCCTTATAATAAAGTTTGAAGTCTGGTAAGTTGATACCTCCCATTTTGTTTTTATTGCCCAGAATTGTTTTTGCTATGTGGGGTCTTCTCTGGTTCCATTTGAAGTGTAAAATTAATTTTTCTACTTCTGTGAAGAATGATGTTGCTTTTTTAATAGGGATTGCATTGAATCTGTAGATCATTTTGGGTAGTATAGACATCTTAACAATGTTGATTCTGCCGACCCATGAGCATGGTATGGTTTTCCACCTGTTTACGTCCTCTGCTATTTCCTTCCTCAGTGTTTCATAGTTCTCCCTGTAGAGGTCTTTTACCTCCTTAGTTAAATATATTCCTAGATACTTTATTTTCTTTGTTGCTATTGTGAAGGGAATTCAGTCTTTGATTTGGTTCTCGGTATGACTGCTGTTGATGTATATGAAAGCCTCTGATTCATGTGTGTTGATTTTATATCCTGAGACTTTACTGAATTCATTTATCAATTCCAGGAGCCTATTGGTTGAATCCATGAGGTTTTTCTAGATATAATATCATGTCATCAGCAAATAGTGAGAGTTCAATCTCTTCTCTTCCCATTCATATGCCTTTAATTCCACTCTCTTGCCTGATCGCTGTGGCCAGGACCTCCAGCACTATGTTAAATTGAAGTGCAGATAGTGGGCAACCTTGTCTGGTTCCAGTTCTAAGTGACAATGCTTTCAATTTTTCCCCATTCAGTATGATGGCTGTGGGTTCCCCATTCAGTTGGCTGTGGGTTTGTCATATATGGCTTGTATCATTTTTAGGTAGGCCCCGTCTATGGCTATTTTGTTAAGCGTTCTTATCATAAACGGTCGTTGAAATTTGTCAAATTCTTTTTCTGCTTCTATTGAGAGAATCATATGATTTTTGTTTTTGCTTCTGTTTATGGGGTGAATTATGTTTGTAGATTTGCATATGGTGAACCATCGCTGCCTCTCTGGGATGAAGCCCACTTGGTCATGATGGATTATTTTCTTAATAAGCATCTGGATTCGGTTAGCTGGAATTTTGTTGAGAATTTTTGCGTCTATATTCATAAAGGATATTGGTCTGTAGTTTTCCTTTTTTGTTGTGTCCTTTCCTGGTTTTGGTATGATGGTTATGTTGGCTTCATAAAATGTGTTGGGGAGGAATCCATCCTTCTCGATGTTGTGGAATAATTTCTGCAGGATAGGCACCAGTTCTTCTTTATAGATGTGGTAAAATTCGGGTGTGAAACCATCTGGTCCGGGACTTTTCTTTTTTGGAATGTTTTTTATTACTGTTTCAATTTCAGCCCTTGATATTGGTCTGTTCAGGAATTCTATTTCTTCCTGGTTGAGCCTAGGGAGGCTGTGCATTTCTAAAAATTTGTCCATTTCCTCCACATTTTCCAGTTTGTGTGCATAAAGGTTTTTGTAATATTCATAAATTACATTTTGAATCTCCACAGCATCAGTTGTAACTTCTCCTTTTTTTTCCTGATGGAGCCTATTAGGGATTTTTCTTTTCTGTTTTTCATTAGTTTAGCCAAAAGCATGTCAATTTTGTTTATTTTTTCAAAGAACCAACTTTTTGTTTTACTAACCTTCCATATAATTTCCCTGTTGTCAATTTCATTTATTTCTGATTTGATCTTATTAATTTGCCTTCTTCTGCTGGGTTTGGGGTTGGTCTGTTCTTCTTTTTGCAGTTCTTCGAGTTGATTCACTAGATTGTCTATTTGTGATCTTTTTGACTTTTGGATAGAGGCATTTTTGGAAATAAAGTTTCCTCTCAGGACCGCTTTGGCTGTGTCCCACAGATTTTGGTAACTTGTGTCACCTTTGTCATTTAGTCCAAAGAATCTTTTGATTTCCATCTTTACTTCCTCATTTATGAAGGAATCATTCAGCAGAAGGTTGTTTAATTTCCATGACTTTGTGTAGAGATGAGAGTTTCTGTCAGGGTTGATTTCTGTTTTTATTGCACTGTGATCTGAGAAGATGCGTGGTATGATTTCCATTTTTTTAAATTTTTTGAGACATACTTTGTGTCCTAGAATATGGTCAATCTTAGAGAATGTCCCATGAGCTGATGAGAAGAACATGTATTCAGTGGCTTTTGGGTAGAATGTCCTGTAAATGTCAGTCAGGCCCATTTGTTCTAGAGTTGTGTTTAAGTCCATTATTTCTTTGTTAATTTTCTGTTTGGAGGATCTGTCCTGTGCTGTCAGTGGGGTGTTGAAATCTCTGACTATTATGGTGTTGCAGTCTATCAATTTGTTTAGATCAAGTAGAGTTTGCTTTATGAATCTGGGTGCACCTAAGTTGGGTGCATACGTATTTAGGATTGTTACGTCTTCTTGTTGAACTGTACCCTTCACCATCATATAGTGATTCCCTTTGTCTTTTATTACTTTTGTTGATTTAAAAGCCAAGTTATCTGAGATCAAAACTGCTACACCAGCCTTCTTTTGGCTTCCATTTGCTTGAAATATTGATTTCCACCCCTTAACTTTGAGTCTAAATGTATCCTTGCAAGTTCGATTCATTTCCTGGAGACAGAAGATGCTTGGCTTGTTTTTTTTTTTTTTTTTTTTTTTTATCCATTCTGCCAGCCTATGTCTCTTGAGAGGGGAGTTCAAACCATTCACATTTATTGAGAGAGCGGATAAGTGAGGTGAATTACTGTTTATTCTGTTGGGTTGCATTATGTTTCTTTGTTTTCTCTCTTGGGGCATTGTGGAATCTAGCCTTTGATCTTTAACTTTTGAGTGGTTTCACATTCGATAGTGTTTATTGTGCTGATCCTTGTGCAATTCTGTTTTGAGTACTTCTTGGAGAGCTGGTCTTGTCTTGGTGAATTCCCTCAGTCTTTGCTTATCTGAGAATGTCTTTATTTCTCCTTCATGTACAAAAATTAGTTTTGCAGGGTACAAGATTCTAGGCTGGGCATTATTCTGTTTCAGAAGAGTGAGAATAGGGCCCCAGTCTCTTCTTGCTTGTAGGGCTTCAGTTGAGAAATCTGGAGTTATTCCGATGGGCTTTCCTTTGTATGGTACTTGTTTCTTTCACCTTACAGCTCGTAGAAGGGCCTCTTTAGTGGATATTTTGGCCAATCTGATAACTGCACGATGTGGTGTCTTCCTATTTGCATTGAATCTCCCTGGGCTCTGTTGAGCTTCTTGTACCTGTATATTTAGATTTTTAGCAAGGCCTGGGAAATTCTCCTCTATTAATTCTTAAAATAGCTTATCCAGCCCTTGAATGTTTTCTTCTTCACCTTCCGGAACCCCTGTCACCCTCAGGTTCTGTTTTTTTCACATAATCCCACATTTCTTGTAGGCTTATTTCTTTTCTCTTAATTTTCTGCTCGATCTCTGTGACTGACTTATTTAATTGGAAGGAGTTGTCTTCAATTTCTGAGATTCTTTCTTCTGTTTGATCTACCCTGTTCTTGAGGCTTTCCATGGTGTGTTGTAGTTCCCTGAATAAGTCCTTCATTTCCAGGAGATCAGTTTGATTTTTCTTTAATATTTCAATTTCTTTAGTGAATTTTTCTTCCAAGTCTTGGATTTTTTTTTTGTGGTTTCTTTGTGTTGGTCATCCATTTTTTCTTGCATATCATTCCGTTTTCTTACAATCCATGTTTGAAATTCTTCTGTCATTTTAGTGTTCTGAGTTTGGTTTATGTCCATTGCTGGGAAGCTGTTATTCCTCTTTGGGGGTGTGCTTTCCGTTTGAGTCTTCATACTTCCAGAGTTCTTTCTCTAGTTCCTTCCCATCTGGATCATTTGTTCCTTCTTGTCTTTAGATTTTCATTTGGATAATGACATGCCCTGTTTAGTCTCTGATCCAGTAGGTGGTGTTTTGTGGGTGCAATTTGACCACACCCTTTATGATGAATTAGTAGATGCAGTAAAAGGGTGTGCAGTAGGTGGTACTTGCAGGGAGGAGTGAACTGCAGTGCTGTTTTGGGGTCCTGTAGCTAGCTCTTGTTCCTCTAGAGAGGCCCTCTTGTGCCTTGGTTGGTGGATGGGGCCCTGGGACTTCCAGGTGTGTCCTTATCCTCTACCTCAGTGGGGGCAGGACCGGGAGTGAGTCTGGGTGGGGCTGGGTAAGGCTGCCCTCAGGCTCCACAACTGCTGTTAGCAGGGGTCAGAGGTCTGTTCTTTGCTTCTGTGCAAAGCTGCTGGGAGGGGCTGAAATGGCTCCACTCAGCTGAAAGTCTGGGCTTGGGGGATGAGGCTGTCTAAGACTCGCACTCTGGAGCATGTCTCACTCCCCTCCACCCTCCCCTTCTCCGTGGCCTCTCCCAGGCCTCTGCCAGCAAGCAGGACCTCAGGCTGATGGATCTCCCCTGGCTGTGACATGGGCCAGGAGGTTCCCTACCCAGGATCGCAGCCTGAGCTGGGTGCACAGCCCTCTTTTGGGAGGAAGGTTGCCACTCAGGCATGCTGATCTGTCCCTGCAGGCACACGGTCCTCAGTAGGCTCTTTCACAGTTCTCTCCTCTGTGCCCTAAGGCAGTGCTATGGTGACCTGGGTGTATGGGGTCTAGTCTGCAGGCCTCTCCCCTGGGCCCTGGAGATCAATCCCTGACCCTGCCAGGGGGAGGGGTGCTGGTCTTGAATCACCTACAGGGTGCCCAAGCTGGATCTATTTCACTCCACCTCAGGATTTGCCCTGTTCTTCTGGAGTCCCCAGGCAAATAGCACCTGGGAGGGCTGGCAGGTAGGAAGCTCGCAGTCTGAGTACCCCTTGGTCTGCTGTAGGGCCCCAAAAGGAAAGGTCCCATTCCTTGGAGATGTTTCCGTGTGATGACTAAATTGTCTCTCTGGGCACCCACGGTTAGGGAAGGGGAAGGAGAGAATGGAGCAATATGGCGTCTGCCAATAGGCTTGGGTCTGCGCCTGGGGAGGTGCCCTGAGGGAGCTGGGAGCCCGGCGCCGTGTCCGCAAGAGGCCACTTCTCACTGGCGGCAGCAATCTCTGGGCTGGTGTCGGCAGGTCTCTCCAACCGCTCAGGAGCCCACCAGCAGTCCAAGATGCAAGGGAGGGGAAAGTTAACCGCTCCATTTACCCTTGTCACTGATCTCCAAGCCTCTCGGGACCTTTCTCCTTCCAGTTCTCCTCCTCAACGTCTTGCCGTGGAGTCTCCTGTAGTTTCAGGCACCTTTCCTTCCGACCCTCACCTGATTTATGTTTCTCTGCTAGTTTATTTCTTTTTTCTCTTTCTTCTAAAATTTGTCTTTTTTGCAGAGACACTCTGACTGGCGGCTTTTCTCATCCACCATCTTCTTGGGCTGCTATATTTTTTCTAAATAGTAAGTTCCCAATCTGTGACACTTTAGAGGAAGTGGGTTTACTCTCTGAAAAAGGTTTTACACAGTTTTAATGATATTCCTCATTTCTTCTCCACCTACCAGAAGTTATTATTTTACAAATCTCTCCATCGTCTGCTCACTGCCAGACCCGCTTTAAAACTCTTCTGTCTTACATGATTCTGGTGCAGCCTCTATAAACGAGTTTATTATCTTCTTTATTCATCTCCTCAGTTGTTGTGTCCTGTGTCTCCATGAGAAGTTAAAGTGAGTCTGGTTTATATACATGACATAATATGTGCTCCCCACAAAAGACAACAGCATGTCTACAAAATGTGGTGCTTTCAGTAAGCTACAACATTGAAAAAAGCACTTGTGATATTGAATTACATATGAATAATTCATACACAATAACATAAATGATGTGCTTGTCCTTAATGGATCACTCTGAAAATGGCTTCTGATTCACAATATAACCCATGCTTTTCAAATTAAACATCAGGAGATCTGCTGCTCGTCGCTGCATAAAGTCTTAATAACATGACTCAGAGGATAAACCTGAATTGACCTTTGGTTATTGGTATGGCATGAATTTACCCAGGAAATGTTCCTTTGCTAGTAAAATCATTGATGCTGCTGGAATATTTATTTAGCCATTCATTCACTCAATCATTCAGTTAGTTGGTTAGTTAGCTACTTATGGCAGACAGAGAGATTCAGCACTAAGATCCCCCTTCCAGGGTTGTACTCATTGTGCAGCTGCAAGGACTGTAGACAGCCTTACAGCATCAACCCCACTAAGTCCACTTCAACTTTTGAGCACAGAATGCTTTCTGCAGTACCTTCAGCTGGTGGCTGAGCAAGACTGGTACAAGGGCACATAGTCATAGTCAATTCTGGACAATGTGAAACTTCTCTAACAGGCAGTCTTCGTTTCAGGATTTGCAGAGACTGTAAGGTCTACATCATGGTTTGGTGGCTGTCCTTGCCCAATTCTGCATCCTCTCCTTTTTTTTCCCAGGTGTGTTTCTTCAATATAACTTCTGTAGTCCTAATTCCACATCAGTATCTGTTTCCCAGAGGACTAAGTGATACCAGAACTGGGATTTTAGAACTCAATCACTTACTGCCCAACTAGAAATGAGAGCCACACATCTATTTTCTACTAAAAATAAAAAAATTAGCCCAGTGTGGTGGCACATGCCAGCAGTCTCAGCTACTAGGGAGACTAAGGGAAGAGGATGGCTCGAGCCCAGGAATTTGAGGTTGCAGTGAGCTATGATGATGCCACTGCATTCTACCTAGGGTGACACAGCAAGACTCTGTCCCAAAAGAAAAGGTGGGGGGATAAAAACATAGGACTAGATAAGATATCATTTATTTATTAAAGTGGGGCTCCACCTCTGGAATATGAGAGTTAACATAATGGCAAGAACCCCAGCAAATTTCCTGCCAGGATGGTACTAGAAGCCTAAAGAAAGTAATGGTTTTTTTGAATCAAGTTGAAATGCCAGATGCCTTGACAGACATGGAGAAATGGATTAAAAGGCTCAGGGAAGTGGGCATGCAAGAGTGGATATTCTATGTAGAACCAGATGCCTCACTGAAGGATTACATTTCTCAGAAAGCCAGACACACAATTCACCAAGACCATCAGCAATGCAACGGTTAAAAAGGACACTAGCATTGCTAAGAAATTCAGTGATGTCTCTTCCCTGCATTTTCAGGGTCACAGAAGAGGCTATCACGTAGCTTAGCTCATTTAATAACAATGATGATGAGTTCATGAAATGATGGAGGTCCTTCCTATTGTGGTGCTTAACCACTGAAGCCAGGGGCAGGGGCTGCTGTCACAATTTTTGTAAGTATTCACAAGGTTGGAGTGCAGCCTAGGGTATCTGGCCTTTAGAAAGTTGTCCAGATGATTATGTTGGTGTGCTGTCCCCAGTGGCAAGGCATATGTGTGATTGATGACATATATACATAGTATACTTAATATACATAATATAAATAAAGCACAAACAGATGACCAAGACATCGACATGCTAAAAAATCACTATCCCTTGCCAGTTTTCTGGACTCAGACCAGTTTTCAGACTCACAACCTTTAGACTGAACAAACGAATGAGTCCCCAGAAAGCAAGATTCTGCAATACCATGGCAAATCTACACTGTAATGATTCCCCCTTGTGTTTTTCTGTGTGTTCATCCTTGTTTTCATTTTTTAAAAATGTTTTCTTGACCTAGTTTTGAGGCTCTGGTTAGAGGCTGGTCAGTTTCTCTTCTTGAGAAGCTGATTTAAGTCCATA
>RJWJ010047215.1:0-11056 GCA_004363605.1 Indri indri
CAGCTAAAAATATATATAGAAAAAATTAGCCGGGCATGGTGGCACATGCCTGTAGTCCCAGCTACTCGGGAGGCTGAGACAGTAGGATTGCTTGAGCCCAGGAGTTTGAGGTTGCTGTGAGCTAGGCTGATGCCACGGCACTCACCCCAGGCAAGACAGTGAGACTCTGTCTCAAAAAAAAAAAAAAAAAAAAAAAAAAAGAGTTAACTACGGGGCTCTAATTAGTTCCGTGTATCTACTCATTAAGCAAATACTATATTTAATAAGCACATGCTTTATGCCAGGCTCTGTTCGAAGAGCTGGGGAAATAGCACTGAACAGGACTGAAAATAATTAAATTTGGCTATTTCTCATTCATATGCTTTGGCATCTTGTAGATCGAGTCTGAAAAGTTTTTTTGTTGTCGTTTTGTTGGCTAGTGCTGAAAAGTTGTAAACATAATCCCTTCGTAGGTCTACTCATCAAAGCTGTCAAAGTAGGATTCCAAACAAAAAAAAATAGAGGTTAGATAATTTGCTTAATTGTGTTAGAGTACACTCAGGCCTCCACATCTGTTGGTTCTGCATCCATGAATTCAACCAACTGCGGATTGAGAATAATTTGCAGAAAAAAATTGCATCTGTACTGAATATGTACAGATCCTTTTTTCCTGTCATTATTCCCTAAAAAATACAATATACCACCTGTTTACGTAGCACTAACATAGTATAAGTAATCCAGACTTGATTTAAAATGTACAGCAGGAAGTGCACAGGTCATAAGCAAGCACTATGCCATTTTATATCAGGGACTTGAGCGTCTGTGGATTTGGGTATCTGCAGAGGTCTTGGAACCAATCCCGTATGGACACTGAGGGATGACTATACGTGGTAAATAGAATTATAAAAATGGCCCTTTAAGATTTTTGTCCCTGGTTATTAAGTCAAACACTAATCTACTTAATGCTGAGAATGGATTTTGCAGATGTAATTCAAGTCCTGAACCAGTTGCTATTGAGATACAGAGATTATCCAGGTGGGCCTGACCCAATAGATGAACCCTTTGAGAGCAGAGAGTTTTCTTTGGCTAGCAGCAGAAGAGGAAGTCAGAGGTTTAAAGCACAAGGGGGATTCTATGCACCATTGCTGGCTCGAAGAAGGAAGGGGTCACCTGCCAAGTAATGTGAGTGACCTCAGGCAGCCAAGATCAGCCCCTTACCAATAGCGCAAGGTTGTGGGACTTCAGTACGACGACCACAGGAATAGAATTCTGCCAACAAGCTGGATGATCTTGAAAGCAGATCCTTCCAGAGAAGAATCCTCCGGATAAGGCCAGCAGGCAAATGCCTTGATTTTGGCCTTGTTAAATCCTATGTCCAAAACCCAGCAGAGATGGGTACAGTGGCTCATGCCTGTAATCCTAGCACTTTGGGAGGCCAAGGCAGGGGGATCCACTTGAGGCCAGGAGTTTGAGACCAGCCTGGGCAATAGCGAGACACTATCCCTATAAAAAAGAAAAAGAAAATCCAGCAGAGCCCACACTCTGACCTACAGAATTGTGAGCTAATCAATGGGTGTTGCTTAAAGCCTCTAAGTTTGTGGTAATTTATTATGCAGCAACGGAAAACTAATACAGAGTATACAGCTAAATACTCATATGACCTGCTTTAAATCTTATTTTTTTAAGTATTTGAGAAAGTAAAACTCTTTCTCGTTTTAATAATCTTTGACACACATTTGCATAAAAGAAGAATGCTTTTATTATGTGGTCAATGGTATTTATTTATGAAAATACTGCAAATCTGAGACACACTGTTCTTGTTTTGGGTTAAAAAAAAGTCTAGGTAAAGTATTAAGCTATTATGCTAAAAGCAAAATAAATTAGTGAGGATCCATAAGCCATACACACCAGCATTTGTGTAAAATATTTAGCATCGTCTTTATCATGTGTTTGAGGGTAAGTCATAATATGGTCAAATTCCTGGTGTAAAATACCCCAAGGACTAAAGAACTTATGAAGGAAATGAATAATTTGTTAATGCTTCTGAAATGAAAGCTTTAGGCGAGCAGAGCTGTGTTTCCTGTTCTTAATAAATGTAGAATAGATGTGTTTCATGATAATTTAATATGCCTGGAATAAACTCCCACTTTGCATCTGGCAAGTTTCTCCCTTTTTATTCATTAGACTTTTCCTCTAGATCCACTCATCTCCCCAAAACTTCTCAGAACCAGCAAAACACACCCTGAAGGCAACTCAGGCCTAAATACTAACTTCTGAGTATAAATAGGAGATGGCAGCAGGAAGGGAGTCAGCGATGGTCTGGATCAAAACACCCACAGCTCAGATGGGGAAATCGAAGCCCAGAAATAGGCCTTGCCCAAGTCAAGGCGATTGGTGGTGGGGCTGGAGCTAAAACTTCATTTTTAAGATGGTGAGTAGAAATATAACTAAGTCTACCTAGAATGACTTCTTTTAGAATTGTTAACATGTAGGAGCTATTTCTGACAAAATTAGAATATGTAGTTTTTAGTTTTAAATTCTGGGTCCCTAAACAAAGATTACTGAAGATGTCCTCATCTTCCCACTGTGTTAACCATAAAATGAATAGATTTCTAATGGCAAGCCACCTTTGAGAGATGTTGGGTAGTATTTACATATGTGGCTTAAAAATCACTGAAAAGTCCTGCTGCTTAGCTGATCTATGAAAATAAGGTTAGCTTTGCCATAAAACAGATTAAGATGCAAAAAGCTCCTAACCCAGCAATGTAGCCGGGGGTTCTGAACCTAAAACTACTTTCTTTTTCCCTCTGGATTCTGAATGTTAGCTTATATATAAAAACCACTAGCCAAAAACAGACAAAAATATCCGCTTTATTGATGGCTTGGCAGGCGCTCAATATCTCCACAACGTGGGGACCTATGGTACAACTTGGAATAGAAAAGAGCTGCTTGTAACTGATGCCAAAGTGGGGGCCTCTCACCTCCGCACTGGAATCTGGGCCTTGGGACTGGCACGAGCCTTCCGGGAGGCGGGGGAGGACTCTGTCTGCAGTGAGTCCACTAAGGCAAACTGCCTACCTTCGCCTTAGTGTCTGCCTAGAAAGAGGATAGATATGAAAGCCTGGACCAGGTGACCTGCTAGGCCTGGACCCTGTTTTTGAGACCAAAAGTCCTGCTTCTATAAAAAGTCAGGAATTAACCATTTTTTCCTATCTGGAGAGGAACAGTAGAGAGTGGAGACCTGCACAGTCGGTGGAAGTTATAATGCCCCCTCTGTAGGAACAGGTGGGAATGTAGGAAGAGTAATATGAAGTCTCCCTCCAACTACAAATATTATTACCTCTTTAGACAGGTTTTGAAATCAACTTTGTTTCAATATTTCAGAGAACTCTGAACCCAAAAGGGCTACTGATAAGAACTTTTGAGAAATGGATAGAGCAAATAGTTATTTCTAACTTTGGCCTGGCATTTGAGATGCCTCTCCAGCAGAATAGTGAAAGTGTGGTATTTGGAGGAAGATTCTACCATTTATAGGCTATATGGAAAATACTTGGAAAATGCTATACTGTTTGAGGCTGTTTCTTCACCCATAAAATGGAGACCAGCTAATCTACCTTAAAGAGGTGTTGGAAGATTAATATCCCATAGTAGACACTGGCTAAATGGTATTCTTAACAGCTCTTGATTTTTTTCTGTGGGTATGGGTGCTAAGAACAAAGGAAAAAAGACATATTCAAGCTAACTGGAGAAGAAAAAACTCCTGGATAAAGAGTAAGACTGTGTTACCCTCCGTCCAGATTTTAAAATAAGACTCTTAGTTGGTACCTGTATCTCTATCTATGTATACATGTGTGTGTAAGAGAGTAGCTGCTCTAATATTACTCTAATTGCTCTAATGCTAAATGCTAAGCATATTACCAGGCACTTTAGTAAATATACTACGTACATTATTTTGTTTCTACCAGGTTACCAGGCACATAGTAAACACTCAGTTAATACTTGTTGATGAAATGAATACATTATCCTCATAATAACATTATAAACTATATATTGTTATCTCTATTTTACAAATGAGGAAATGAAGTTAGATATGAAGAGTAACTTGTCCAAGATCACATAGCTCTCAAGTGTTAGAGCTAGGACTGGAAACCTGTTCTGTATGACTTCAGAACAATGCACCACTGTATTACACTGCCACACATGCTTGCACACACACGCATGCACACACACACATGCACACACACATCAGGCTGTCCATATGACACAAACTTCCGACTTGTACATGTCTCTTTTATAAATCTCTTCTATCAGTAGGGATTCTCTTCATGTTGCTAGATTTTTGCTCTTCATGTATGCTAGGGGTTTTTTTTGCCTGTATTATTATTTTTAATTGACACACAATAATTATACATACTTACGGGGGCAGTGTGATATTTTGATACGCATACACAATGTGTAATGATCAAACAGGGTAATTAGCGTATCCATCATCTCAAGCATTTATCAGTTCTTTGTGTTGGGAATATTCCAAATCTGCTCTTCTAGCTATTTGGAAATATACAATAAATTGTTGTTAATTATAGTCACCCTGTAATGCTATAGAATACTAGAACTTCTTCCTTCTATCTAGTTGTACTTTTGTATCTGTTAACCAACCTTTGGCCATCTACCCCACCTCCTTGGTTTTTTTTTTTTTAACTATTATGAAATTTAGTTAGAGAATTAGGTAAATAGTAAATAGATAGGAGTTCCATGGGGGATAAATAAGAATGAGAGTTAATACAGCAGTTTATATGGCCTATGTATACCAGGTACATATATATTGTACTAGGCCCAACCCCATGGAAGATACAAAAATCAATCTGTACATGTTGGGTCTTCCAGGAGCCTCAAGTTCATTGGGAGATATGAAATAAATACATAGGTATTTATGACACAAGGTGGAAGGACACGAATGGCACACAATAGGTGAAGGTCAAGTACTATGAGTTCAGAGATGAGAAAATACAGTTGGCTCTCCACGTTCACGGTTCCACATCTGTAGCTTCAACCAACCATGGATCAAAATTATTTGAAAAATATACATAACAATAAAAAATAATACAAATAAAAATACAGTATAAACTATTTATACAGCATTTGCATTGTATTAGGTATTATGAGTAATTTAGAGACAGTTTAAAGTATATGGGAGGATATTCATAGGTTATCTGCAAATACTGTACCATTTTATATAAGGGATTTAATCATCCATGGATTTTGGTATCCGTGGGGGGTAGTCCTGGAATCAATCCCCCGTGGATGTGGAGGGACATCTGTGCATGCTAATCAGGAATGTGAGGTCAGGCTTGGTGAAGGAAAAGAACAAGTGAAGTAGGCCTTGAGGGCTGGGTAGAAATAGGATGTGTGGATTCAGCAAGGGAATCCCGGGAAGTGAATAGCAGGAGCAAAGGGCATTGTGGGGAAACAGGGTGTGTGTGTGTGTATGAAACTGCATTTTCAGCTTGATAAGATAAGAAGCACAATGGGAATTAAGATTAGGAAGATAGGTAGGAGTCAGATAGTGGGGAGTAGGGGGAGAGGATGGCATTTAGTAGTAGGCCAAGAAGTTTCGATTTTAGGCTGGGGAACCAGTGAAACGTTTTCCAAAAGTGAGAATAACGATGCCAGTGCTGTTTAGGACATTAATCTGACAGTGACATGTAAAACGGATTGGACTGGGGAGAGCCTGGAGCCAGGAAGACCAACGAGGAGGCTCCCACAGGACATTAGACGGGCGGCATTGAGGGCCGGCCGTGAATTAGGGCCGCAGCAAGGGGAGCGGGGTGGCGGCACCAGATGGGCAGAAAGGGCAGGTGCAGGGGAGGCAGGGCAGTGTCAGAGGAAGAGCACTGGATGCCAGCCCCTCGCTGACATGGGGGCAGACAGGATTACCCAGAGCACGCCGTGACAGGCCAGCCCTGTGCCAGCTCACAACTGGCTAAAGTACATGGTGTTATCCTTACTCTACCATTAAGGAAATTAGACTCAGAGTCATCTGCCCAAGGTCACGCCCTAGACCTCCACCTGCTTCAGTTTCCTCATCGATAAAAGGGGAGTGACGGGCTCAGTTCCCTTTCAGTGCTCACGCCAGGTGAATGCGTCACGCTTTGGCCCTGAGGAAGAGAACTGAAATTGAACTGGCCAACCAAATAGCTAATTGGGTGCCGCAGACTGGGGAGGGTTTGTAAGGGTGTCCTTTTAAGAGGACGCACATTTCCAGACCTAGGTCACTGGGTGGATGGTGAGGTCAGTAACAGAAACTGGAACCACAAAGAAGGAGCATGTTTGCAGGGAAACCTGCTGAGTTCAGTGTCGAACGTGTGAGTGGGAGGTGCCGGCGGGACAGGCAGACGTAGACGCACTCACGGGTGATCTCACAAACTCATACACCTGTTCGGCCGTTCCTGTGTTTATCAAGTGTCTACCCTGCTTGATCTCTTTGCACTCTTTGTGTTCTCTTCCTCCCTTCCCTTTCCCTCTTCTGATCTTTTTCATCCTTTTCCTCTCTTTCTTTTCCCCTACTGAGTTAAAACACGCAGAAGCCTTTTTAAACTGAAAAGCTATGAAAATATAAGGAACTATTATTAATATTCTCTTTTCTATGTGTCAGTGGTTCTCAACTGGGAGCAGTTTTACTTCCAGGGGACATCTGGCAATGACTGAAGACATGTTTGGTGGTCACAATTGGAAGGGGGCTAATACTGGCATCTAGTGGGTAGAAGCCAGGAACACTGCTATCCTACAACACACAACAGTCCCCCCAAGATGCCAATAGTGCCGTGGTTGAGAAACCCTGCTCTGCACCTGAGGGCTGGCAGTGGCCCCTGCAACATTGCTGAGTTCTACCAGGGTCTCTGGTTTAAGGCAGGGATGACTGGCTTGTTGAGTCAGAATTCAGGCCACTATAGATGGAAGCATTTAGGGAATCTGAAATTTTTGCAGTGGATTGTTTTTAATATGCAAATACAAGAACATTTATAAATGTCTGTGTGCTAGGCATTTTTAAAAGGACTTTACATATATTAATACAGTCAATCTTCCCAACCATCCTTTTAGGTAGGAACTAACCAGTTCACATAGCAAATAGGTGGCCACGTAAGGGAACAAACCCAGGAAGTCTAGATCCCATTCCACAGTTAAACACTTTATCATATTCCTATTGCTCAATATAGCAAAGATGACACCCCTAAAATGTCACCAATATGGCCTATGCCTTTCATGGTTTTTCTACAGAGGGCTGGGTAATAAAACTATTCATTCTTTCTCATTCAGTTTGCTTTTCTTATGCTCCTCTTAATTTTACAATAACCAGTTGGGATACTCATCTGTGATCCGGAAATAGAGATTTTTCTCTTTGCAAAACTAATTGACTGCTAAAAGATCTAACTTGGCCTCAGTAGCAAGATAACTGCTTTGTGGCCTCAGTTTCCTCATCTATAGAAGGGAGACATTAACTACATCATAATTTTTTTTTAATGAGTTAATACAATGCTCTTCGATACATGGTCTGTAGACTTACGCCAGTTGGTGTAGGTTTGTTACTGGTTCGTAGGGAGATTATAGCAATTAAAAGGTAAGCATTTAGAAATTTTTATAGCAATTTGCCAGAGTAATTTTATGTCAAATCTCATAATTAAAAAAAAAACAAGTTTGAATTTTATGTGTTTTTAAATTTTTTTCACTTTTCTAGTAATTAACTTTTATTGAATTCTACAAAAGCATTTGTCCATGACAGATTGGAAATTTTAAAAATACTGGCTCATCACCACAGACAGCACGAGAAGCACTAAGTTAACATATGTAAAACACTTAAAACAGTGCCTGACACTTAGTCAGCACTTAATAGATGTTAGCTAATAATCATAATAGCACTATATTCTAACAAAATGAGCTATCTGTCCCAAAGATGTATGTTCCTGAGATTTATCTTCTATGTCACTTTAAGTTCATCTTCAATTCTATTACATCTCTTTCCTACAGTGTGAGCCATTAAAGGAAGTGCTACTATACTTCTTACCCATTAATCATATATTATCAGATGCTAAATATTTTAACAGCCAGTGTCTGCCATTGGTCTCAGGGGGAGTATAACCAGCATAGCACATGGCTACTGTGGCTGTTATTCTGCCACAAAAGGTGACCTGGTCTTGCACTGTGCCCCAGCAGCTAAGGGATCAGTCTCCCTGACTCATCATCTTACTCACCGTAGCCTCGCTGACCTTCTAAGGCCCTCCCAGGAGGAGGAAAGATCCCTTTCTTAAGAAATTACACTATATGACAGTCCAGGAATTCTTAGGTCGCCCCAGTTAGTCCTCAGTTTCCTTCAATCAGGCATTGAAATGTCATATTAAAAATAAAACAAATTCCTAGGTAACAGAAATATTAGTATCAAAATGGTTATACTTCTCCCTGATATTACTGACTGCCTATAAGTTTTCATTTAGTGCATAAATGAAAGAAGTGGGAGAAGTAAAAAGAAATACCCAATCCATGCAAGAGGTCTAGTGCATCTCAGCAGAGTCCCCACTGACTTTCTTGGATTGTATGTTTTCCTCCCTCCCTCTGACCCACTCCACGCAACTTTTTTTTTTTTTTTTGTGACAGGGTCTCGCCTTGTCATCCCAGCTAGAGTGCAGTGACATCATCATAGCTCACTGCAACCTCCAACTCCTGGGCTCAGGCAATCCTCCTGCCCCAGCCTCCTAAGCAGCTGGGACTACAGGTGTGAGCCACCATGCCCGGATGATTTTTTTTATTTCTTTTAGAGATGGGATCTCGCTCTTGCTCAGGCTGGACTTGAACTCCTGGCCTCAAGCAATCCTCCCACCTTGGCAGCCCAGAGTGCTAGGATTATGGGTGTGAGCCACCAGGCCCGCCCAGCAACATATTTTTTCTTTCCCCTCTTGACCCAAGAACATTAGATTCATTTCTCCTTCTCCTTTTTTTTTTAAATTTCAGAATATTACAGGGCTACAAATGTTTTGGTTACATAAATTGCCTTCGCACTGCCAGAGTCACTGCTACTAGCATGCCCATCCCCCAGACAGTGCACACTGCACCCATTAGGTGTGAATATACCTATTTCCTTCTCTCCCGTCCCACCTGACAAATGTTACTTCCGTATGTGCATATGTATTGATTGATTAATACCAATTTAATGGTGAGTACATGTGGTGTTTGTTTTTCCATTTTTGTGATACTTCACTTAGAAGAATGGGCTCCAGCTCCATTCAGGGTAACACAAGAGGTATTAGTTCAGTACTACTCACCTTCTCTTTTGAAAACCGAGTGGTTCTACAAGATTGTGGGCAGGCGAGTCCTGACTCCAGCTAGCCTCATTGTTCCTGCAAATTAATGTCGCAACTGTATCCTCTGACTTAATCTCTTGAGAATTTCATGATGTCCTTTAGGATAATCAAAAGTACAAAATATTAGAATGACAACACAGTTTTTTTAAAGACTCGCTTGGCTTACCAGGTCACATTCTAAACTAAAACTCCTTCTGGAACAGTGTTACATGGGTCCTTCTCTGAAACTTTTCATCTGGAATGACTGTCAGAGCTCCTTGGAGAGGTGGGTGGCTCACAGGGCTCATGCATTTCCTCTTAACTGGAGCTCCCTCCGAGGGAGGGCCTGTTACCTGCTTAACCATTCACGTGATAATAAAATCTCTTTGCCTCAGAGGAACACAACTAGATTTCTTTTGTTAAAATCTCATTAAAGCCTGATTTGGCCTGTAATAATTTGTTAATAGATGGCAGTCTGTTTGGCTGAGATTGGGTTTTCTTTCATGTCTTCTCGGGTCTCATAATTGTGGCCTTATCTCCAAGGCATTTCGGTTGTTGCTGAGGTGTAACAGACGCCATAGCCACAGCAAACCACTGGGAGTGCATCCCGTATCAGCTGCAAGGAAAAAGATGTCTCATTAGTTTCCCTCCTTCTATTTTTTCCTTTTTAAGCTGCTTCCTATTCAGCTGAAAAAGATGGCTCTTTTTCTAAAAGGCCAGATTCCCAGATATTTTCCTGCCTGGTGATTGAGTTAAACTCCTCTGCCTCTGGTTGCATCTACACAACGCCACCAAAGCAAACAGTTTAGATTTTTAAGAGGTGTTTTCTGAGTGTCCGTCCAAATGGCAGCAACTAAAGCATTTTCTGAGCCATGTGACAGAGTCTGTCTGGGGTGGAGCGGTCTGACACCTCAGGGGCTCACTGCGGGAATCACATGAGTTCACGGAGGCAGAAGTGCTTTATTAACTGTAGCCTGCAGAGATGAGGCTCTTGAAGTGATCTGGAGAACCCTAAGTTCCGGCTGAATTGTGGGGACTCCAGTGGCCTTAAGCCTAAGTAGAGGCAGGAAGTACTTTTACCCAGCCCCATATCTACCAGGCTGTGAATTCCCTTTATATAATCCAAAGCAGGGTAGGGTGGAGGAATGGGTTTTACGTCTTCATTAGCCCGCTGCACCTGTCAGTCAGCTTCTGCCACCAATCAAAATGCAAGCAAGGCTGCTGAATTACACCGCCCTTTCTCAGATAGTTATGAGGGTAAAATCCTTCTGATGATTTGATAGGGAAAATGGGATTCTATAAATACTACTCCTAATAACATCAATAGCTAACATTTATTAAGCACTTACTCTCTGCCAGGCATTGCATTATTTCCTTTACTGCTCACAACTTGTGAGATAGGCATTGTTGTTATTTCCATTTTTTTTTTTTTTTTTTTGAGATGGAGTCTTGCTCTGTCACCTGGGCTAAAGTGCCATGGCATCAGCCTCACTCCCAGCAACCTCGAACTCCTGGGCTCAAGTGATTCTCCTGCCTCAGCCTCCTAAGTACTGAAGATTTTCCAGCAGAAATAACCTGGGGGAAAAAAACTGCTACAGACAAGAGATTCATCAACCCCGTAAAGTATAATTAGAACTCTCAGTCCTTTCCCGCAAGGGGAGTTCCGGAGGCGCACCGACTAAGAACTTTGCAATAGAGCCTCCTACCCAAGTAATGGATTATTTTTGCAAACATCATTATTTAACACT
>RJWJ010047216.1:0-11049 GCA_004363605.1 Indri indri
GTTTGCCTAGCTTTCGGCCTGTCTTGGCTTTTGACAAGCCTTCCTCGCTAAGCTTAACCATTTCTAGCTTTTGATTTAAAGTAGAGACATGTGACTCTTCCTTTCACTTAAACACTCAGAGGCCATTGCAGGGTTATTCATTGGCCTAATTTCAACATTGCTGTGTCTCAGGGAACAGGGAGGCCCAAGGAGAGGGAGAGAGCCAGGGAACAGCTCAGTTGAGCAGTCAGAACACACAACATTTATCGGGAAAGTTTACTGTCTTACATGGGTGTGGTTCGTGTTAGCCCAGATCTATCATGATAGTAACCTCAAAGATCACTGATCACAGATCACCATAACAGATATAATAATAAGGAGGAAGTCTGAAAATTTGTGGGAATTACCAAAATGTGACCCAGAGACACACGCATACTGTTGGGAAAATGGAGCCAACAGACCGACTCCACACGGGGTTGCCACAGACCTTCAATATGTAAAAAATGCCGTATCTGCAAAACGCAGTAAAGTGCGGAGCGATAAAACGAGGTATGTCTGTAGCTGTTTTCCACGCCTCTGCCAAACTTCTAGAAAGACAACGGTGAGGGGATGCAAGGCAATGACTGCGTGTGAACAAAGCCGGCCGAGAAGTGCCGATGGGCAGGGCTGCCAGGAAGAGCGTCTGCCTGACACTCAGGAGCTGGACCTGCTACCTCCAGGGATGACCCCGCGATAGAAAAACAGACCCAGCTGTGACTGTTTCTCCTTTGGCCAGCAAAAGATTTCACAGGCTCTGAAATTCCTGGAAGTGCATGGGCAGTGATAGCACAGGGTCTAAAAACTGGTGGCAGTACTTTGAAAAAGTAGCTTCTTGCCAAAGTGTCAGAACATGTTGCCTGGTGTTTGCTGGGACAGCCTCCTCGGAGAAGAGGATTAATCAAAGTCTCTTTGTAGGTTCTTCTCAGTTTGCATAAACCTACAGCTACTCATCTGACCTATATTGATGCTCTTTTTAACTAAACAGCCTATTAAATGTGCCTTTATAGAAAGGAAACCACTTTCTTGATAAATTAGCCAATTAGAATTTCCTGAGGATATACAAAAACCAAACACAGTACTATTCCAGTCCTGTCTCTTGGTCCTCCTTCCCTTCCTTCCTTCACTTTTTCTCAGTTTGATCCATGACAGTTTTGTTGCTCATTTCAAGTAAGTTGCCCTGTGGGGCTCTTCTCTCTAAAACCCGTATTTTCCAGGCAGAAAATTAATCACCGTTAGGCTTTTTCTCTGAGTTCCTGAAACTGAAGGCTGAGAAATCCTGAAAGGTAAATAACTTCTCTTCAGCAACTGGGCCTAGCACAGCGGCACGATTTAGACCCCGAGGACGACCCGAAATCATTTCAGCTGGAATCTTGACTCAGAGAGCATCGTTGCTCTATTTTTATTTAGTTCTGTGATTTAGGATACTCTGTCACCGGTTTTGCTGGCCGTTGCTGCCGTTCCCTCTCCCATACCTTCTTCTGTTCAAAGATTATCATCAGTCCCCAGCAAACATGTGACACAGGACTGTGTGTGTCCCTGATGTACCACGAACTTCTGACCTTGGTCCAGTAGCCATCCCCAATTGCTGGGGTAGCATCAGATTTTCCTGCGCCTACTCCAAACCTCCCAGTTCTCTACTTTTACTTTGTGATTAACTCCATCATGTGAGCAGGCGAAGGGAAGATGACTTCTCTGTCCCTTCAAGCACACTGTCACACCCACATTTCCGCACTTGGAGGCTGCGATGGTTAATTTTGCGTGTCAGCGTAGCTAGGCCATGGTGGCCAGTGTGCTCAAACACCAGTCTAGGTGTCACTGTGAAGGTCTTTTTTAGACGTGATTGACAGTTAAATCAGTAAACTGTGAGGAAAGCAAACGACCCTCCAGCATGTGGGTGGGCCTCACCCAAGCAGTCGAAGGCCTTAAAAGAAAAGACTGAGGTCCCCAAAGGAGAAAGGAATTCCGCTTCAAAACTGCCTTAGGATTCAAAACTAAAACACCAACTGCTGCCGGAATCTCCAGCCCACGGACCTGCCCTGCTGATTTTGCACTTACCAGCCCCACAATCACGTGAGCCGAGTCCTTTAAAATCTCTCCCTCTCTACTTACACACACAACTGGTTCTGTTTCTCTGGAGAAGCCTAACATGGGGTCATGAATGAAAACTGCATTTATTTGTATGTATTCTAAATTAAATCCAGGTAATTAGAAACATTCGATAAAATGCATACGACATTTAAAACACCATGCCTGTTATGTTAAAACTAATGATTTGCTTAAGGTTTCTCAAGTAAGACCATATAAAAGACTTATCAATAATCACAATGTCAAAAATTACAGAAGCCTATTAATGGATTTAAAATTAAAGGAGTAATTATTTCCAGAGGTAATATAAAAGTCATGACTTAATTTGGCCCTTTCAAATCTCAGTCCCTTAAGTTCTCTGCAAAGGTTTATTTCTCACTAAATGGATCTCCAGATAGCTTTAGAATAAATTATAGCCTTGAATCAGGAAAATCTAAATTATAGGCCCTTAAAAATCAAGCTCATGGCAGTACTTTGCTAATAAATAAAATCCCTTGTGAAAAAAATCCTTCACAAAGCAAGCAATAAAACTTTACTGAGGGCCTATCACGTGTGGCAGGCACTGTTACAAACAAAAGCATTTATTGTATGGCCTTTTGTAACGCAAACTAGCATCAACCCAGCTCCACAAACACACGTCGCAGTATGGTGCTTCAGTCTTCATTATTAGGAGAGGCTTATACTGAACCACATAAAGGGGGGAGGTGCCCAAACCGGCAGCAAATACAATGACGGAGCAGATCCCCAGGAGGATAAAATGCAACGCTACGTGCGTGTACTTTTCGAAACACTGGTTCCCAGCGCCCACTCTGAAAGGTGCAGGCTGTTTCCTAAGGAACCACCAATATATCTACTCATATTCTAGAATAGTAAAGAAGTGGTCACTTTCTGTAGACTACCACTTAACCTCAAACTCAGAATAATAAAACAATGGATTTTCCTCTAACTCTGATTTTCATCAAGATAACTAAAAAACTATTTTATTTTAAAAAAAACAATCTGGACCCATCTTACCTTTTCAAGTCCTGAAAATGCCACTGCAGAGGTCACACCACAGTAGGCATGATTTTATTTTAAGTCCAGCCACTTGGCAGGAGCTCAGACCATGAAATTATCAGAGCTTTGAACTTTGTCCTGCACAGAATACAAAAACCCACCGCGGTGATTTGTAAGTTCGTGCTGTTGCCTGGCATTAAGTTAATCTATAACAACAATTACACATCAGAAGGAAAAAAAATCAACAAGTTAAATATATACTCTAGAAAAACCAAGACTGGCAACAACCACCAAAAAAAAGTGATAATCTTTGCAATTTGGTTGGCTGTGTGTGAACACTTTCTCCCCCGCCGTCCATACGTGAAAGGGCCTACACTGGTGACCACGTGTTTCTGGACTGGTGACTGCTCAGCCCACACTGGGTCCACTCCACAGCTGCCGGTTCTGTTGAGCTCAGTGGTTCTGGGTACAAAAGAAAAGCAAACTGGCTACCTGGGTTCAGGACAGAACCAAAAACTTTTCCCCGAGAATTTTCTGTATCGAGTTTCAACATCCAGATGACTTTAAACTTGATTTTTCAAAATAAGTCATTCTCAGCAAGCACTGATACCAGATACCTAAATGTATTCAAAATCAGTCATTCAAACACAGCAGTCAGCATATGTCACAAATAAAGAAAAAGTCCGCAGAAGTCTCGTAACTCTTCACTTTGCACTTTATGCCAACTTTCTTCTCACAGCAGTCCTGGGAAGGAAGTCGGCTTTTCAGGGTGACTTCCCTCATCTCTCTGCGTTTTGGAGTAATAATGTCTGCTTCACGTGTAGTGCGTAGGAAATGAACCAATGTGTAAAAAACACCATGAAGCACTGTGTCAGAGGACGCTTCCGGAATTATTTTTAAAAATCACACAGAGCAAAATCAGGATGAGAAGGAGCCTCCAAATCTCCAGCCTCAGTGAGAGAAGAATCCACTGACCTCTCTGCCTGCTCAGCCCCAGGGGTGCCAGCAGGTAAGGCCACTGTTACAACAGAGAGCACGGTAAAGCAATGAAAGCCTCAACTTGTACTTCTCTGAAAGCTTTCTGCATAGAAAGAGAGTCAGCCTAGGGACACTATGCTTTTCTGTGCGCCAAGTTAAAGGCGTGATGACGCCCGTGTCAAACGTTCCTGGTTCTGCCATTCGGTCTTGGTTGGGTTTCTCGGCAGTTTTCCAGAGATAAGTAGTAAAGAATTAATGTCTATCCTGAAGGAAACTTGTGTGTGTTATATTTGACTTATATTTGAAAAAAATGTATGTTCAGTTTATGTGATTTTATATTTGAAAAAATTCAGCCCATTTGCCAAAAACACTTCAACATGCAAATGGAAGAAAATTAGACGAGAAAATTTAGACTCAGAGCGTGCTGGAAATAATAATAACCACCGCACAAAGTGTGACTTTACTACACAGAGCGCATTCGGGCATGCGGCCAGCTTCATTACATCTTTCCTGGCAAGTTACGTGAATAAGGAACACAGGTGAGGAGACGCCCTTCTTCAGAAGCTCCGTACACTCTCGCCCCAAATGTACCAATAAAAATAACGGTGCCCTGCGTGCCAAGAACCCGCCGTGGACACCGATGTCGCCACTGAGAGCAATGCCACCGTGTTCCCTATGGGAGCTGCCTTTGGTTTCATCAGGTTTGGTTTAATGGACGCACTTTGTTTAGCCTGATTAATGAAGTAGAACAACATACTGAGTTGTTCTAACACTGATAAACTCTGCACAGCCAAATATATTTCACCCTAGCAGCACAAAATTGCCAGAAATGAAGACTTCTAAAAATTAAGGGATATCCCTTAAGGAAGAATAACTATATAACCATAAACTCTTAGCATTGCAGCCTCGATCATCCCATCTATAAACTGAGGTTGGCGTGAAAGCATCTTTCCCAACTCTAAGACTCTCAGCCTATCCAGAAACAAGTGTTCTATCTCACCTAGCCAGACCTCCTTCCCAAGGCAAGAATCCTTCCTAAAGGAAAAAACTAACTCTGAATAGAAGTTTTCCACAATTAGTTTAATAATTTCAACAAAACTTTTCATTCAAACATTTATTGTGTGCCAGACACCGTATGAGGTGCTGAAGACGATGAGTATGTATAAAAAACACAATTACTTAACATATAGCACTCGCCGAATGCCAGGCCCTGTGCCGAGTGCTTGATGCTCAGTCTCCGTGAATTTTCAGAAGGACCCTAGGAGGCAGAGACTTATCTGCATGTGCCAGAGGAGGATGTAGGGGAAGTCTGTGCGGCGGTCCAGGCTATCTGAGCTTGGAGCCCACGCTTTTAGACACTTCCTCAGGAGCTCACAGTAATTACGGCCAGGGAAAAATGACAGTCTCTAATAGTAGCTCAAAGACGTTCCAAAGAATTAAAAGGGAAAATAGAGTACTCCTTTGTCACAGAATTTAATGAGAATTTTAAAATTTCAGCTAATCAGCCATTAAACAAAATTGAAGACTTTGAACCAATTCATCCATGATTTCAAATTACTATTAGAACACGGGTAATACTAGAATTAATGTTAGAATATAAGTATTAGAATATGGTTAATAATTTAAAAGGAGCTTAAGTCATCAATTGTTAGTCATTACTTATTGAGTGTCTACTAGCATGAAGTGTTGGGCTAAATAATTTATACATTTTATTCCAGTCCTCACACTAATTTCCATGTTATGTATGAGAAAACAGACTGAAGGCAAGGCTCAGAGTCCAGTATTTAACCCAAAATGAGAAAGCCAGGACTGAAATCCAGGAATACTGCCTTCCAAATTCTCTTTTAACTATATTTAGGCCTATGTTTGAAATAATGTACATTGTTATTATTTATATGACTGTGTACATATTTGTATATACACAGATAAAGCACATAAAGATGTTTATTCATATGAAGATATTTCTTAATGTCTACCTGATTTGGAGATACTCATACATACTAGGAAATCTTGAATAAGATTTCTCAGAGTCTTTAAATCTACATAATTGAATGAAATGTTCCACTTGTCCTTACGGCAAACTGCTGGGGACCTCAGGACACTCAAGGGAAGCTGAAAGCCCGGTCACGGCCCTCGAGCAGTTCACGATCAGTGGAGCAGACAAAAGGAGTTAGCGTGAAACCCGGAGAGTGTGACAACCTAGTGCGTGATTACATGCACCACTGGGCCTTACGCATTAGCTGCAGGAGTTCAGGAATAAAAGCAGCTTCAGAGGCAGGATAATCAAAGAGAGCTTCGTGGAAAAGGCAGGATCCAACCATATGCCTGTGAAAGATGAAAACTCTGAGTGGCTAAGAGAAAGGAGGATATGATGGCATAAAAAATGGTTGTGTTGGTCCTTTCAGAAATTAAAAACAAATAAGAAGAACAAATACCACTTCTTCACAAAATCTTCCAAAAAACAAAATGGGAGAGAACATTGCCAAACTCCTATTACTATGTCACCATAACCCTGATAACAAAACCAGAAAAGGCATCACAAAAGTAGAAAACTACAGGTCAGTATCTCTTACAGATATAGACACCAAAATCCTAAACAAAATACCAGCAAACCAAACCCAGCAACATGTAAAATTATTATTCACAGTGACCAAGTAGGATCTATCCGAGGAATGCAAGGTTGGTTTAACATCCGAAAATCATTTAATATAATACACCATCTCAGTAAAGAGACCTCCAAAAAATGATCATCTCAATAGACACAAAAAAATTTTGAAAAATTAAACTCCCCTTCATGATAAAAACACTCAATAGACAAGGAGTAGAAGGGACTTCCTCAAGCTAATAAACAACGACTACAAAAAAGCCACAGCTGACCTCATACTTAATGGTGACAGCCTGGATGCCTTCCAAGATCAAGAATAAGGATGTCTGCTGGCATCACTTCCATTCAACATAGTTCCAGAACTTCTATCCAGGACAATTCAGCAAGAAAGTAAAAAAGGCACCCAGACTGGAAAGGAAGAAATAAACCATATTTAATGTCTCTACTTGCATGTGACATATCTTACAGAGAAAAAGTACTAAAGACAACACTAAAAAACTATTAGACTAATCAATGAGCTCAGGGAGGTTCCAGGACAAAGATATAGTCATGCTCCACATAAAGATGTTTTGATAAATGAAGGACCATATGTACTACGGTGGTCCCATAAGATTACAATGTAGCTGAAAACTTCCTAGTACCCAGGGACGTCATAGCTGTCCTAACATTGTAGCACGACACATTGTCCTGTGTCTGTAGTGATGCTGGTGAAAACAAACCTACTGCACTGACAGTCATATAAAAGTTTAACACATACAATTATGTACAGCACATAATACTTGATAACAATAATAAACAACTATGTTACTGGTTTATGTATTTACTATACTATATTTTTATCATTATTTTAGAGTATACTCCTTCTGCTTATTAAAAAAAAAAAGTTAATTGTAAAACAGCCTCAGGCAGATTCTTCAGGAGTATTCCAGAGGAAGGCACTGTTATCATAGGAGATGACAGCTTCATACATATTACTGCCCTGAAGACCTTCCAGTGGGACAAGATGTGGATGTGGAAGACAGCGATATTGATGGTCCTGATCCTATGCAAGCATAGGGTAACGTGTGTGTTTCTGTCTTAGTTTTTAACAAAAAAGTTTTAAAAATTAGCCGGGCATGGTGGCACATGCCTGTAGTCCCAGCTACTCAAGAGGCTGAGGCAGGAGGATCGCTTGAGCCCAGGAGTTTGAGGTTGCTGTGAGCGAGGCTGACACCACTGCACTCTAGTCCAGGCAACGGAGTGAGACTCTGGTCTTCAAAAAAAAAAAAAAAAGTTTCAAAAGAAAAAAAAAATTTTAATAGACAAAAGCTTATAGAATAAGGATATAAAGAAAGAATAAGGACATAAAGTAAAAAAATTTGTATGGCTATACAGTATGTGTTTTAAGCTAAGTGTTACTACGAAAGAGTGAAAAATTAAAGTGTGTATAAAGTAAAAAAGTTATAGTAGGCTAAGGTTATTTTTCAAGAAAGAAAAAAATTTTGCATAAATTTAGTATAGCGTAAGTACACAGTTTCTAAAGTCTACAGAGGTACACAGTAATGTCCAAGGCCTTCACACTCACTCACCCGCTCACCCAGTGCAACTTCCAGTCCAATAAGCTCTATTCATGGTAAGTGCCCTATGGAGGCGTACCACTTTTTATCTTTTATACCGTATTTTTACTGTTCCTTTTCTATGTTTAGACGCACAAATACTCACCATTGTCTACAGTGTTCAGTACAGTAACATGCTGTACAGTTTGTAGCTAGGAGCAATAGGCTATACCACATATTCAAGATGTGTGGTAGGCTGTACCACCTAGGTTTGTTTAAGTGCATTCAATGATGTTCACACAACTACAAAATTGCCTAACAATGCATTTCTTGGAACATATCACCGTCGTTGAGCAATGCATGGAAAAAAAATTAATCATATTTTTAATATACTTGCAATAAACAACCCAAAAAAGGAAATCAAGAAAACAATTTCATTTACAATAGTATCAGAAAGAATAAAATACTTAGGAGTAAATTTATCAAGAGATGCCTAAAACTTATACGCCATAAACCATAAAATATTGTTGAATGAAGTCCTCAATAAATGGATTCATAGATTGGAGACTTGATATTGTTAAAATGGAAATATGCCCTGAATTAATCTACATATTCAATGCAATCCTATCAAAATCATGGCATAAATTTGCAAGCTCAACCTACAATTGATAAGAAAATTCAAGAGACTCAGAGCAGCCAAAACAATCTTGAAAAGAGAACCCATATAATGGGAGAAGATACTTGCAAATCATACATCTGATAAGAGTCAAATATCCAGAATACATAAAGAACTCTTACAATTCTACAACAAAATGGCAAACAACCTAATTAAAAAATGGGAAATGGGGGCCAGGCTCAGTGGCTCATCCCTGTAATCCTTCGGGAGGCCGAAGCAGGAGGATCGCTTGAGGCTAGGAGTTTGAGACTACCCAGGGCAAGAGACACCCCCCTCACACAAAAAAAAAAAAAATAGAAAAATTAGCCGGGTGTAGTGGCATGTGCCTATAGTCCCAGCTACTCAGGAGGCTGAGGTAGAAGAATCACTTGAGCCCAGGAGTTGGAGTTGCAGTGAGCTATGATGACGCCACTGCACTCTGGCCCAGGCAACAGAGCGAGACTCTGTCTCAAACAAAACAAAACAAAACAAAAATATAGAGTTATCACATGACTCAGCAATGCTACTCCTGGGTGTATATCCAAGAAAAATGAAAACATATGTCTACACAAAAACTTGTTTGCAGATGTTCATAGTGGCATTATTCATATTACCTAAAAGTACAAACAACCCAAACGTCCATCAACTGATGAATGAATATAATGTGGTACACACATACAATGGAACATTATTCAGCAATAAAAAGAAGTACTGATCCATGCTACAACATGAATGCACCTTCAAACATCATGCTAAGTGAAAGAGGCCAGACCCAAAAGGCCACACATTGTATGAATCCATTTATATAAAATGGCTAAAATAGCCAAATCTATAGGCACAGACTGTAGACTAGCAGTTGCCTAAAGCTGGGAGTTTAGGGGAAAATGGGAAGTTGGCTATTAAGGAATACAGAGTTTCTTTTATGGGGTAATGAAAATGTCTTAAAATTGACCACAGTGACTGATGACTGCACAAGTCTGTGGACACTGAAACAACTGAACTGTACACTTTAAAAGGATGAGTTGTGTGATATGTCAATTATATGCCAATAAAGCAGTAAAAAAGAAACAACGAGGCTACTTGCTTTGCTGTGGTGTCAATTCTTAATCTAGACAGAAAGCAAACAGACAGAAATGGTACAGTAACAAGATGCTGGGTTACAGTCTCAGCCTGGCCATTAGGTAGACCTGGTCAGCTTGGGTCGTTACTTAAGTTTTCAATCCTCAATTTGTTCACCTTTTTATATGCATAATAATAGCTTTCTAGCAACACATGGCACATGGTAAGCTCATTTATTAGGGTACTTCTTATTAGTACTATTAATAACTGTATACAAGTGATATTGTAAGAGTATAGTCAAAAAAGTTCTTACGGTAAGAACAGAGATAGATGTGCCCCGGACGTATCCGAATGATGTCTACTCATTCATTGTGGCCATATCACAATGCAGCTCAATAAATTACTCTTAATTCAATAAACATTTTCCAAGAGCATGCTCAGAGGTGGCAAGCACTGGCTTCTGGATTTAATTTGATAGTACTTGTTACTATCTGAATTCTATGTCCCCTCAAAAGTTATATGTTGATCTGGAGCAGATATCCTCATTTAAAAAAAAAAAATTCATATGTTGAAATCCTAACCCTCAAGGTGGTTATATCAGGAGGTGGGGCTTTTGGAAGGTGATTAGGTCATGAGGGCAGAGGCCTCATGCATGGGATTAGTGCCCTTATAAAGCAGGCCCAAGAGAGACCCTCTTGCCCCTTCCACCGCGTGAGGACACAGTGAGATGGCTCCATCTACACCCAGGAACTGGGCACTCAGCAGACACTGGATCTGCCACCGCCTTGATCTTGGACTTCCAGCCTCCAGAACTGTGAGAAATGAATTCCTGTAGTTTAAGCCACCCCGTCTACGGTATTTCGTTATAGCAGCCTGAACAGACTAAGAGAGCACCCATGCCTTGTTTGGCCTACACATGGACTTTTTAAAATATCGAATTCATTTTCAATATTTTAATACAGAGATTTCAATTAAAAATCCAGAAGTAAAGCAGTGGTGATGTCCACTACATTTTGATGAATTAAGGAATAATAAAGAAGCTGAATAGACAACACAATTTTCAACTTCTTTTTATATTAATACTAAGGAGAAAGGAGGAGTCTTGTTAATAAAATGAT
>RJWJ010047217.1:0-11054 GCA_004363605.1 Indri indri
TCTTTGTTTCTGTGCAAAGCTGTGGGGAGGGGCTGAAATGGCTCCACTCAGCTGAAAGTCTGAGCTTGGGGGGTGGGGCTGTCCGAGACCCACACTCTGGAGCAGGCCTTGCTCCCCTCCACTCTCCCCCTCTCTGTGGCCTCTCCCAGGCCTCTGCCCGTAATGGGACCTCAGGCCGATGAATCTCCCCTGGCTGTGACGTGAGCCGTGAGGTTCCCTACCCAGGATCGCAGCCTGAGCAGGGTGCACAGCCCTCTTTTGGGAGGAGGGCTGCCACTCAGGCATGCTGATCTGCCCCTGAAGGCACACACTCCTCAGTAGTCTCTTTCACAGATCTCTCCTCAGTTCCCCAGGGCAGTGCAATCGTGACCTGGGTGTACAGGGTCTGGTCTGCAGGCCTGTCCCCTGGGCCCTGGATATCAATTTCTGACCCTGCCAGGGGGAGAGGTACTGGTCTTGAAACACCTACAGGATGCCCAAGCTGGATCGATTTCACTCCACCTTGGGATTTGCCCCGTTGTCCTGGAGTTCCCAGGCAAGCAACACCTGGGAGGGCTGGCAGGTAGGGAGCTCGCAGTCTGAGTACCCCTCAGTCTGCTGTAGGGCTCCAAAAGGAAAGGTCCCATTCCTTGGAGATGCCTCCGTGTGACGGCTAGATTGTCTCTCTGGGCACCCTCAGGTAGGGACGGGGAAGGATAGAATGGAGCACTATGGCATCTGCCGATAGACTTGGGTCTGCGCATGGGGAGGTACCCCGAGGGGGCTGGGAACCCAGCGCCGTGTCCGCAAGAGGCCACTGCTCACTGGTGGCAGCCGTCTCTGGGCTGGTGTCGGCAGGTCTCTCCAACCGCTCAGGAGCCCACCAACAGTCCGAGATGCAAGGGAGGGGAAAGTTCACCACTCCACCTACCCTTGTCGCTGGTCTCCAAGCCTCTTGGGACCTTTCTCCTTCCAGGTCTCCTCTGCAACGTCTTCCGGTGGAGTCTCCTGTAGTTTCAGGCACCCTTCCTTCAGACCCTCACCTGATCTATGTTTCTCTGCTAGTTTATTTCTTTCTCTTTCTTCTAAAATTTGTCTTTTTTGCAGAGACACTCTGACTGGCCCCAATGTAATAGTATTAAGAGGTGGGGTCTTTAAGAGGTGATTGGGCTGTGAGGCCCCCTCCCTCATAAATAGGATTATTGCTCTTATAAAAGAGGCTTCATCAGCATTAAGTTACCTCTTCCTCTTCTTCATCTGCCTTGAGGATGCAGCAATAAGGCCCTCACCAGACACCTCATGCTGGCACCTTGGACTTCCCAGCCTTCAGAACTGTGAGGAAATAAATTTCTGTTCTTTATAAATTACTCAGTCTCAGGTATTCTAAATGGACTTAGACAGATGGTAATAATAATGCTTAAATCAAAGCTATTAACATAGAACAGAGAGTCTGCAATAGTAAGTCAAATAAATGGGTTTTTCCCCATTTCTCAAATCTCCTGATGTCTCTCATGATAAATATAATTTTTTTCTATTCCAATTTATTCCATGAGTTTTCTAAAGTTAGGATCTGAATTAATTTATTAGTTTACATTATATTAGCATATATCTATTAAATATTTCTTTCTGTTCACAGTTCATTGATATATGCTGTGAAATTTGTCATTGTTTATGAATATTTATAACTGTCAGAAACTATGACTACCCTAACTTTCTACACATGGTGATTGTGCTTCTGAGATGCATTAAATCAATTAATTATTGCAATATTTATATACAATGAGGCAAAATATTAGTGAATCAAGCCTTGGATTCCAACGATTTTAAATAAAATATTGACAGCAGCTCAAGTGCATGTTATCATACAGCACTATGATATTTGTCATGTCCGGTTTCTTCTTGTTTGAAATGGCCTTGTTTTCTGGATTGCCTCCAGAATATTATGTCTCTCCACATATGTGCTTATTGGATGTATTCCATGAATAACTGACAGCTAAAATTCTGTTGTCCATAATTTGTTACATTGTAATCTTTACTCTCTTTACTCTTATAACCAAATAATTCTTGATCTGTTTGTGAACATGTGTTTTTCATACTATGAAAGTTACACATTAGATTATAGGAGGGAGTGTAAATGGGGAAGCCCACATACATTCTCATAAGGGTCACAAGCATCATGTATTATATATACATATGTGTGTGCATGTGTATGTGTGTGTATTCACATCAGTGTCTTGATTTAACTCTAGATGGAAATGAGGAACTTGTCATTCTTGGACAATTCACTACATGGTTTTAAAATTACATAGTATATGTCAAATTCCTACCCTGGATTGCACTTGGATAATCATGTCATGGAATCATATACGGAAATCCAATTTTAAAACTACAGGCCTTGTTTGAGTTATCTATCAATGAGAAATGTTAAGATTTTTCAGAGCACGATCTTTGCCTTCAGAAATGTGAAAATTCTTATGGGTAAGAGAGTCAGTCATCTGAGGTATACCTAAGTCTATAGAGTGATAATTATAAAAAAAATAGAATTTCCCCCAAATTAAAAAAGAATAGGGAAAAAGAGTGTAGAGTGGCAAAGTAGATATTTCCAGCAATTATAGCTCTGCAGAAGCATCAGTTTGAACAACAATCCACACATACTCATCTTCACAAGAGCTAAGGAACATGAACACATGAGGAAAGCCATGAAGCCCCTTTGGATTACAATGAGTAAACCATGGTTAGATGGTAAGAGGATTGGTTCTCTGTAACCATGATGCCCCAACGTCCAAACCCTTATGGTACCATATGTGGAAAGTCCCTCTGGACTCACAATTTCTATACTGAAAAAAGTGAGTAGAGGTGGCCGTTTGGCTTTTCCACCACTCTGGGTCCCTCAGTAGGAGACTCACTCCTTCCTTGGCCCTTGGGGAACACCATGAATACAGACAAGGCTGAAATATCTGAGGCACATTAGGGACACAGAAAGGGGGACTATCAGCAGCCAGCATGAGGAAGTTGCCAGTGGCTCACCATCCCTGCCAGAGGAGATGTCACACCAGAGAGGCTGTGCATGGGTATCACACTGTGGAAAACACAGTCCACGGATCCTCAGGACTTGAAGCCAGACCAGTTCTCCCACACAGCTCAGGGAGCCTCTGTGGATTCCTCAGGGGCCCATACAGCTCAGATATTGCATCAGCAGCAGGACCATTATGAGAATCATGGCTAACCTGGGTCTAGCTTGATTTAAGTGGTGAAACACAATACAACACTCAGTCTGCTCAGAATTTTTGAACAAACCCACCGAAATAGAATGGTCGCAAACAAATACAGCCTGTGGAGAATGGAATACATACCCAATTCTTCAATGCATAGAGAGAGATATCTGTCTACTAGGAATAAGTATAGTCTGGGAAACATGATCTCACCAACTAGACAAAATAACATGCTATCGACTGACCCTAAAAGCATGCAGATGAACAATCTGGAAAACAAAGAACTCAAAATAGCTGTTTAGTAAAACAGTGAACTTCAATAAACACAGAGAAACTATTCAGAAGTTTATCAGAAAAATTTAACATACAAATTGAAACAATAAAAGAAAATCCTTCATAAATCCTAGAGCTGAAATTACAATAAACAACATGAAAAACATAATAGAGAGCATCAACAATAGAATTGAATAAGCAAAACAAAGAATCAGTGAGCTTGAAGATGGGTGATTGGAAAACACACAGTCAGAGGTAAAAACAAGAATAACAAAAAAAAAACAAAGAAAGTTTATCAGGTATAAGGAACACCATCAAAGAGCAAATTTATATATTACTGGCATTTGAAAGGGACTAGAAATCAAAAGGAGATAGAAAGCTTATTCAAAGGAATAGTAACAGAAATCTTTCCAAAACTAGAGAAAGATGCAAATACCCAGGTACAGGAAGGTTGAAGATGACTAATCAGACCCAAAGACAACCATTCATCAAAGTGAAGTATCACAAGAGTGGAAAAACAAGCACTGCATGTACTCACCACTAAATTGGCACTAATTGATCAACACTTACGTGCAAATATGAAAGTAACATTCATCTGGTGTCAGGCACGTGGGAGGGGGGAGGAGGTGATGGGTAATTCACACCTAATGGGTGTGGCGCACACTGAGTGGAGGATGGGCACACTTGTGGCTCTGACTCGGGCAGTGCCAAGGCAATATATGTAACCAAAGTGTTTGTACCCCCTTAATATTCTGAAATTTAAAAAAGACACTCCCATGACATAATATGATCAAACTCTTAAAGGACAAACACAAAGAGATAATACTGAACGTAGCATGAACATAAAAGGGAATTCTAGTAGGTCTGGAAGCAGACTTCTCGACAGACACTGTACAGGCTGAGAGTGGGATGATATATTCAAAGTACTGAAGTTGTTGCTGCCCAACCAGGTTCGTTTGCCTGCTGCCCAAGAAGCAGCCAATACGCTGAGTCAGCAAGTTTTATGACAGAGATAAAGTATTTATTCCGCATAACGCTAAGCAGGGATATGGGAGAAATTTCTCAAATCCACCTCCCTGAGAATTTGGGAGACAGGATTTTTAAGGATAGTTTAGCAGGCAAGGGATTCAGTAATTAGGTTTGTTAGTTGGTTGGGGTAGAATTACAGGGGTGTGGAAATCATCTTCCTGTGTTGCCCTGTCCCTGGGGTCACAATTTCAGTTGAGTGGGTTTCTTGGTATGGACCACTGGTCTGGGTGGGGCAATTAATCAGCTGGAATTCGGGTCCCAGAAGATATCTTAAAAACTCCCTTTAGGCTTTGAAAAGGTAATGTTATCTACGGAGAAAGTTAAGAGTCTTTATGGACACCAGCTATGGGGGAGAAGTCAAGAGTCTTTATGACCACCAGTTGTGTGGCTCCGGAGTGGCAATTACAGGGGGACAGGTACTAATGATTATCAGTATTTTTAGCTAGGCCCTTACCACAGTTCTCGCCTTGCACCCCATTATTGAAGGGTGGTTTCAGAGGGAAAAATGCCACACTTGAATATTGTAACCCGTAAAGCTTTTCTTTTAAGTAATAAAGGACAGATAAAGACATTCTCAGCCAAACAAAAGCCAAGGAATTCACTGCAACCAGACCTGCTTAACAAGACACATCAAAAGGAGTTGTTCAAACTGAAAGAAAAGGATGCTAATGTTTAATACATAAAAACATTCAAAGGTATAAAACCCACAGGTAAAAGTAAATATCCAGACAAATTTAGAATACTCTAACATGGTAATCATGGGATATAAACCACTAATATCCTTAACAGAATTGATAAAAGACAAAACAAATAAAAATAATAACAGCTGCCATAATTTTTTAAGGGATAAAAAAATATAAATTATGGCATCTAAAATGTAAAATGGAGAAGAACTGAAAATAAAAAGCAGAGTGGTTTCTTCACTTTTTTTGTCATCAAAATTAAGTTGTTGTTAGTTCGAAATAAGCTGTTATAACTTTAAGATGTTCTTTGTAAGCCTCACGGTAACCACAAAGCAAAAATCTTTAATATATACACTAAAAATAAAAAGCAAGAAATCAAAATATTCCAATACAGAAACTTACTTAACCATGCACAAAGACAGTAAGAGGAGTAGACAGGAACAAAAGTTCCACAAAACAACCAGAAAACAAGTAACAATATGGCAGTGCCAAATGTTTACCCATCAAATATTGCATTGGATGTATGTGGATTAAAATCTCCAACTGAAACACATAATGGAACTGTATAGTTTTCAGAAAGAAAAAATAAGATCCGGAAGTGACTCACTTTACCCATAAGGACACGTAGACTAAAAGCGAATGGATGGAAAAAGATATTCCATGCAAATGGAAATCAAAAAAGGTAGGAGAATCTATATTTATATCAAATAAAATAGATGTCAAGTCAAAAAGTATCAAAAGACAACACAAGACCATTATATAATGAAAAAGGGGTAAATACAGCAAGAGGATATAAAAATCCTAAGTATATATGAACCCAACATTGGAACACCTAAATATATAAAGCAAACATTAATAAATCTAAAGGAAGATATAGACAACAATAAAATGATAGTATGAGACTTACAGACTCCACTTCCAGCAATGGACAGATCATCTAGACAAAAAGACAACAAAGAAACATTAGATTAAACTGTCCCCTAGACCACATAGACCTAACAGATTTATTTACAGAATATTCCATCAAATAGCTGCAGAATTCACATTCTTCTCAACTGCACATGGCTCATTCTCCACAATAGATCATGTGTTAGGCCACAAAACAAGTCTTAATAAACATTAAAAAAATCAAACTCATGTCAAGTATCTTTTCTGAACAACATGAAACAAAAGTAGAAATCAAAAACAGGAGGAACTTTGGAAACTAGAAATACACAGAAATTAAACATCATGCTCCTAAACAACCAATATGTCAATGAAGAAATTAAAAGAGAAATTAAAACATTTCTTGAGGTAAATGAAAATGAAGCACATAATACCAAAACCTATGGGACAGAAAATTCCATCTTAGAGAGAAGTCTACAGCAGTATACACATACATTAAAAAAGAAATATCACAAATAAACTACCTAATGATGCATCTATGAATCTCAAGATAGAAAAACAAGAATAAACTAAGCCCAAATGAGCAGAGATGAAGAATTACTAAAGATCAAAGGATCAATAAATAAAACAAAGAGTAAAAAATATAAAAGATCAATGAAAGAAAGAGTGGGTTTTCTAAAAATATACAAAATGGACAAATGTTCTTAATTTCATTTAGTTCTGCTCTGATCTTAGTGATTTCTTTTCTTCTGCTAGGTTTAGAATTAATTTGCTCTTCCTTTTCCAGTTCCTTGAGACAGCTTATTAGTTTGTTGATTTGTGAGCTTTCTGTCTTTTGGATGTGAGCATTGAATGGTATTAGTTTTCTTCTCAGGAATGCTTTTGCTGTATCCCACAGGTTTTGATAACTTGTGACACCATTATTATTTAGTTCAAAGAATCTTTTAATTTCCATCTGGATCTCCCCCTTGACCCAGTGGTCTTTCAGCAATAGATTGTTTAATTTCCATGACTTTATGAAGTGACGAGTGTTTCTGTTGGAATTGATCTCTAATTCTATACCAGTGTGGTCAGGGGAAAGAATCTCTATTCAATAAGTAGTGCTGGGAAAACTGGATAACCACGTGCAGAAGATTGAAACTGGATCCCCACCTCTTACCTCTCACAAAAATCAATTCACGATGGATAACAGATTTAAACCTAAGGCATGAAACCTTAAGAATTCTAGGAGAAAATGTTAGGAAAACTCTTACAGACATTAGCCTAGGCAGGAATTTATGAAGAAGACCCCCAAAGCAATCACAGCAGCAACAAATATCAGTAAATGGGACCTCATCAAATTAAAAAGTGTCTGTAGGGGCAAGGACACTATCATTAGGGTGAATAGACAACCTATGGAATGGGAGAAAATATTTGCTCTCTATACATCCAATAAAGGACTGATAACAAGAATCTATACAGAACTTAAGAAAATTAACAAGAAAAAAAATCAAACAACTGCATCAATAAATGGGCAAAGGGCATGAACAGAAACTTTTCAAGAAAAGACCGAATAATGGCCAGAATCACATAAAAAAGTGCTCAACATCTCCAACCATTGGGAAAGTGCAAATCAAAACCACAATGAGATATCACCTAGCTGCAGTGAGATTGGCCTTTATCAAAAATTCTCAAAACAGCAAATGCTGGCAAGGATGTGGAGAGACAGGAACACTCTTACACTGCTGGTGGGACTGCAAATTAGTTCAACCCCTGTGGAAAGTAATTTGGAAATATCTCAAAGAGCTAAAAATAGAAATACCACTTAATCCAGCAATCCCTCTACTAAGCATCTACCCAAAGGAAAAAAAGACATTCTGTATATATAAAGACATGTGCACTTGGATGTTTATGACAGTACAATTCACAATTGCAAAGATGTGGAAACAACCCAAGTGTCCATCAATACATGAGTGGATTAATAAAATGTGGTATATGTATACCATGGAGTACTATTCAGCCACAAAAACAATGGTGAACCAGCACCGCTTACATTATCCTGGATAGAGACTGAGCCCATCCTTCGAAGTGAGGTATCACAAGGATGGAAAAACAAGCACCTCATCTACTCGCCATCAAATCGGTACTAACTGATCAACACTAAGGTGCTCACGTGGTAGTAATACTCACTGGGTGCCGGTCTGGTGGGACGCGGGGTGGGTGTGGCTAAACTCACAAGTAATGGATGTGGAGTGCTGAATATTACTTCTATATGTGTGCACGTAAGTGTTGATCAATTAGTGCCAATTTAATGGTGAGTACACGTGGTGTTCGTTTTTCCATTCTTGTGACACTTAACTTAGAAGAATGGGTTCTAGCTCCATCCAGGATAATACAAAAGGTAGTAGTTAACCATTTTTTATGACTTTATAGTACTCCATGGTGTGTGTGTGTGTGTGTGTGTGTGTGCGCGCGCGTGTGTGTATGTGTGTGTGTGTGTGTGTGTGTGTGTGTATATAATCACATTTTATTAATCCATTCATGCCTTGATGAGCTCTTGGGTTGTTTCCACATCTTTGCAACTGTGAAATGTGCTGCTATAAACATTCGAGTGCAGGTGTCTTTTTTATAGAATGTCTTTTTTTTCTTTTAGAAATTCTACACTTTAATTCCATCCCCCTCACATTTGAACTTTTTGTTGTTTCCATCTATATCTTTTTATGCTGTCTATCTCTCAAAAAGTTGTAGTTATTTTTGATAGGTTTCTCTTTTAGTCTTTCTATTCAAGATATAAGTGGTTTTTACACTGTAACTACAGCAATAGAGTTTTCTGTGTTTTCGTACTTACTGTTGCCAGTGAGTTGTATACCTTCAGATGATTTCTTATTGTTTCTTAAAATCCTTTTCTTTCAGATTAAAAACCTCCTTTTAGCTTTTCTTGTAGGACAGGTGTGGTGTTGAGGATATCCCTCAGATTTTGTCTGTCTGGAATAGTTTTATTTCTCCTTCATGTTTGAAGGATATTTTTATAGAATGCGGTAGTCTAGAGTTAAGGTAATTCTCCTTCAGCGTGTTGAATATGTCATGCCACTGTCTTGGCCTGTAAAGTTTCCGCTGAGGAGTCTACTGGCAGAAATATCGAAGCTCCTCTTCAAGTTTTTTTTTTTTTTTCTTTTTCTTGCTTCCCTTAGGACATTTTTTTTAATCCATGACTTTTGGGAGCTTGATTATTAAATTCCTTGAGGTAATCCTGTTTGGATTAAATCTTCTTGGTGTTCTGTTACATTCTTTTACCTGCGTGTTATGTCTTTGAATACAATTTCTACCCGAATCTTTCTCTCACTTCCTCTTTGATGCTGATAACTCTTAGACTAGCCCTTCTGAGGCTTTTTTTTTCAGACCTTGTAGTCATGTTTTATTCTTTTCCATTCTTTTTATTTTTATTTTTTTCTCTTCTGAGAGAATTTTGTGTTCCCGCGGAAGGATGATTGCCAGAGATTTCCGTTTGGCCATCTTATTCTGCCCCCAACCCCATGTTTCTCAGGTTATTGTAAAAATAAGGGAAGAACTGGTCTATAGGAAATTCAGGTGGGTCACCATAATTCACAGATTTTTTTTGTCTCTTCCCCTCTTGGGCAGCCTTTCCTACTCCAGGAATGAACCCCCTTTAGCCATTCAAGGAACCTAATGATACCAGCTGGGATATATCTCTAATGTCATCATTATCTACCTACCCGTTTTGAAGATGGGGAAAGAGAGCTTTTCTGAAATATGTCAATTTATTCATTTCTTGAAGCAATTAAACGCCTGCTGCATACCTTGCCCAACACTAACAAATGGGATATGTGAAGGCAAGTCAGACAGAGTGGGGAGTGCATTCCTAGATCTGTCAGAGCAGAGGCTGGAAAGCCTGTGATGTTTCAGAAACTCACAGCTTAGTATAGTTGGAGCAGCAGAAGATGCAGCAGGCAACATGTGCTCAGGCAGGTCATGGGGTGGGGCCTACAGAGATATGTGGGACAGAGGACTAAGGGGAGCACACCTCTGCTTAGAATGGTCACTGCCCAGGTAAATTTGGGAGGAGCAGGATCAGACAGTACACTTAGAACAATGCAGGCGCACGTATAGAGTAGATAAAAGTCCCGAAGGATGCAGGCATGAAGATGGGTCATGGACATAGGACTGGTAGGACATGGGGAGTGAGTAGATGTGGGAGAGTGAGGAATGGGTGAGAAGATGAAATGGCTCCCAGGTGTCCTGCTCCATGGGCCGGGTGGATGGAATGGCCTTCACAGAGTTGGGAGGGTATGAGAGGATGAGAGGTGTAGCATTAATGAACCCCATTTAGAAAGATCTGACTTGACCTTTATTTGGTGTTTCCAGATGTTCCAGCTTCATAGGCAAGGATCTGGTGGTTCAATATTATCTGAGGGGACATTGAAGCCGTGCCTACTATGTGCCAGATTCTCTGTTCTTCAGGGGGTAGAGTGGGATTTGCAACCTGGTGAATAAAGTGAGGCCTTCTCCCTTAAGGAGCTCACGGTCTCCCCTGGGGGATGGGATGTACTAAGGATCTATAACTACAGCCTGAGCAGAATGTGAGCCGTGCTTTCGTGTGACGGTGTGTTAGGGGATGGGGGTCAACAACATGCTCGAGAGACAAAGTTCGGCTGAGGCACAGGGTAAACGTGGCACCAGCTGGAGACGAGATGGAGAAAGTAAGGATGGTATAGACGGCCAGTGGCCTCAAATGCTATTTGAGCTCTTTTTTTTAAAGGTAGGGAATGATATGATCAGTCCAGGCTTATGAATTCGAACCTGTGAGGGAATTAGGTGAGGGTCAAGATAAGAATCCTTTCCTTCCCTCATTGTCCTTGGGTTGCCCTATCCTGTGTGCCTTCCTTGTGTATCATCCTGACTCTGTTTTCCAGGGTCTTCCATAAGAGTCCCGGCAAAACTGGCCCTTCCTTCAGGTCTTCAAATTCCTCCCTATTGCACACAAAGTAGAGCAAGT